>JAHWFP010111037.1:0-11390 GCA_023313725.1 Lithobius niger
CCCCCCCCCCCCCCCCCCCCCCCAATTGAGAAGCTGGGACTGCCACTGATGAAAAGTGAACTAAATGCAATGATGGAATTATTTGTTAGCATTTCTCATCGCTTGTAAAGAACAAGAATTGCAACAGTTGTGGCAGGTAGGGAAAACATGTGTCCCTTCCTGAAAAACCTCTGGAATCGCCTTTGGCGCGAGAAATAAACAGTGAACAAACATTTCACCCTCCAAACCATAAAATGGAATCAATCACTCATGATTGAAAGCCGGAAGGCCTCTTGTGTCGTATAATCTCCTCAGACCCCACCTATGGCTTATGCGTCCTTGATAAGGGACATCTACGAAATGGGCAAAAACTAAGTCCCAACGAGTTTTGTTAGGGGTCCCGGGAACCCCGAGTAAAGCGAACAAGCACAGCGCAGTGGTGAGCATTCCTCGTCTCCAAACCAAGTGAATGCTGGTTCGAATCCCACGGCCGGATGCTGGTGGGATTCGAACCAGCATTTACTTAGTTTGGATACGACGAAGAAGAAAAAGTCCTTCGGGTCTGAGGAGATAATCAGTGTTTTTCTTGGACCAGCATAACCTTCTCAGATGGCTTATAAGAACTTCGTGTTCTGTGTGGAAGAGAGTCGTCATGCTGAAACCAAGTTTTATTATTTCCCGCAAAGGCAAATCATCAGTGATGTTTTCAGTAGGTCCAGGTAACAGCGACCATTTAGGACGCCATGATAGAAAAAATAAGCCCACTAGTCGGTTCCTGTAGCTGCCACAACCATACATTCGTAGACCAATGCAGCTGATGGTGTATAACTCTAGTCCAATGAAAGTTTTGATCAGCCCATTAATGAACATTGTCACGATTCATAACGCCATCACGAGTAAACCTAGCTTCATCTGACCACAACACATGACCCACAACGCACTGGTTTTTATAGTGTCCGCAGCCTATCTTGCGTTCTCCGCAGAACGAACACAGATAATCGATTGTACGTTTTCAGTAGCAGAGTGCCTTGTTGATATCCAAGATGGTTACAAAAAAAATGGCGGCCATAGATTAAAGCCACCCCATCCAGGAAGACGTAGCCGTTCACAAAATACTTGCAGGACTCCAGATACACCGCGCACACAATAAGCAGTTATGAACGAAAATTACAATAAAAGTAATCCAAGCAAAGTTAGTAATCTAAATGTTGGAAACGAGCGAACATAGCCCTTTAAACTCTAAATGGTTAAAACAAATCCTAAGTAAGAAATCCATAGCTAATGAATGTGTGGGAATGACTACGTTTTCAGAACAAAAATACAGGAAAGAAAATCCAAAGGAGTCTGACTGCAGAAATAACACTTCAAGAACACAAATCTAGAAGAAAATGTTTCACGTCTTTACCCACAAGGTTATTTCGTAAGCCTAGCAAGGTCTTAGCTTACCTTTAAAGCAGCTTCCAGTAACTCAACCTCACGTTAGCAGTCCTACACAACCTCTAAGCTGGGGTTTCATAAACAACGACAGCATTTCAATGGATGTCGACTAGCAGTAGCGGGTTGCTTCCCTGTACGACTGTGCGTTGGAAGGCGATGCTTCCCTGCACGACAGTGTGTTTGAATGGAGCCATTCAGGGGTGGAGAGTAGGTATTTTACACGTACGTAACAGGCCCTGCAAACCTGGTCCGATTTTCGTTCTGTTTTTTTGAATTGGTAATGTCCAACTAACTATTTCTAATTTATACTCATGGTGTGTGATGCATATTTAAGAAGTTAGCGGTTGAATGACCTTGATAACAATTGGCAAGGTCATCCATTTCTTGTACAATCAATGGCCCCTCCTTAGCCATATCACATCACTCGGGTTTCTAACAAATCGTTCAGTAGTACTTCAGCTATCAAGCTGGGTCACAATTTAACTTAGCTTCTACAGGCTAGCAAGCGAGGTGCACGGTACGATTCTTCCTCATTGCCGACGGCCCCTTTATCAGCTAATTTACTGTGCACATGCACGGACTTCGGCTGCTCTCCATGGCAACGGATGCAGGCAGGCTAACGTCAATGAAAGCGGTAGACTGGATGTTAGTCCTAGGTGTAAGCACACAAAAACTGCACTTTGTGAGGATAACGTCATCTTTGGTGTACTTCGTGTCTACACCATGAGAAACTTTTAGGAACGGGTGCCCACCTGAAACCTGTCCAAAAACCAGCATGGCCGCCATTTTGCTTTTAAAATGGTCACCATACAACAAAGAAATTCAAAATTATACTAATGTATGTAAGTTTGGTGTCAACTGCTAGGTTTTGAGGTCTACCGAATTCAAAAAAAAGCCTCTAAAATGGTACAAGGACTCCACGCAACAAAATATCCAAGATGGCGGCCAAAATGGTGGCAAAATTCAAAGATTTTTTTATAATTTTAAAATATAGGTAGAGTCTGATTTGCATAAAAAGCTTAAAAACGTGAATTCGTTTGCAATGACTAGTAACTAGCAAAAACCAGGTCAAATCCGTAAATGTAGTGTAGTGTGTTCGTAATTAGGTGGTAAGTTGTGGCTGGTTCTCTACACTGCATATTTCTTTAATTCACTGTACGTTACATCTTTAAAGTGATAACGGTAGCAGTTTCAATTAAGATAAATGGATGTATTTAGACTTAGATATCAGGTATCGATGTATATTTCCATCACGGATAATTAGAATGATTTAATGTAATTAAGTTATGGCAGTTGACGTTGTAGTGATATGCATTTTGCGTCTATTTACCACAAGTTACATGCTGCACTAGCCGTTCTAATTAAGATAAACAATGAAGTAAGCTTAGAGGAAAAAGATGGAAAAGTATATTTTGGACGAAGGGTGATAAAAGTATTCATCGACAGTTTATCTACACTGTATAGTGGTGTACTTTTTGCGTCTATTTACCACAAATTACATCTGTAGACTGCTTCAGTAGCCGTTCTAATTGAGATAAATCGATTTTAGGCTTAGATGAAAGGTGGAGAAGTATATATTCGAATAAAGGTAAATAGAACGGTTTATCGTAATTAGGAGATGGGCTACAACTGTTTATTTATGATGTAGTTCCCTGCTTTCTTCTTCAATTCATTGCATGTTACATCTTTGGGTAATGCGGTGCCAGTTCTAATTATGATAAATGGACGTCGTTAGGATTATATGAAAGGTGGCAAAATGTATATGACAACACAGGTAATAAAAACGGTTTGTCCTAATTAGGAGATAAGCTACAAGTGTTTATCTGTGCTGTAGCTCCATGCTTAATTCAGTACTCGCTTAGTCGTGTCATGATGCGGTGGCAGTTATAATTTTGATTAATGGAAATATTTTAAGACGTTTGTTGGAAAAGATACATCTCCATCTTTCATATAGGTTTAATTATATCCATTTATCTTAATTAGAATGGCTACTGCAGCAGTTTAAAGATGTAACTTGTGACAAACAGACGCAAAAAGCATAGTGCTGCCACGTAGATAAACTGCCGCAGCTTAGCTCCTAATTGCAGTGAATCATTTTAATTACCCTTGTTTCAAAATATACATCTCCATCTTTCATCAAAGCACAGTTCCATCCATTTATCTTAATTAGAACGGCTACTGCAGCAATTTAACGATGTAACGTGTGGTAATACACACAAAATCCACATCAGTATAACGTAGATAAACACCCGTAGCTTAGCTCCTAATTACAATACATGGTTTTAATTACCTACTTTGAAAAATATACTTCTCCACATGTCTACGCCCAAATACATCCATTTATTTTAACTAGAACTAAATAACTTAAAAGGTGTAACTTACGGTGAATTGAAGAAAATACAGCGCTACAGCAGGAGAAGCAGCCTCAGCTTAGCTCGTAATTACGAATACACTACACTACGGATTTGACCTGGTGTTTGCCAGTTACTAGTCATTACAAACGAACTCACGTTTTTGAGCGCTAATGCAAATCTGCCTCTACCTTATAAGTATAGTTTAAATTATGAAAATCACTTGAATCTTGCCACCATTTTGGCTGCCATCTTGGATATCTTGTCGTGTGGAGTCCTGGCAACTTTTTAAAGCAGTTTTTTTGAATATTGCAGACCTTAAAACCTAGCAATTGACACCAAACTTACATACATTACTATAATTTTGACTTTTTTTATTGTATGGCGACCATTTAAAAAACAAAATGGTCCCCATGTTGGTTTTTGGACAGGTTTCAGGTGGGCACCCCTTCCTAAAAGTTTCTCATGGGTGTGGAAATGAAGTACACTAAAAAGGGTGTTATCCTCACAAAGTGCAGTTTTCTTGAAAAATTTACTACTTACACGTAGGACTATGTTTCAAGCACTTGCGGAAAGTCCCGGTAGTAAAAAATAGTTTGACGGCGCTAATAAATTAAAAGGGCAACCTGAATCCATTCTTCAAATACTCTAGTCCCAAGTCCCAGTCCCGGACGGCAGACTCTGCTACATTCCGACTTGCTTACGAATATACCACGTGATCGTGGTTCCTCGCGTCCAGACATATGCGTACACCGGGACGTTATCCTCACTCAACGAAAAAGGACGAAGGTTTTGCTAAATGGTGGTGGATGGTATTCACGTTTCGTTAACAAAATATTTCTTTTGTGCTTTGATATAAAACACTTAATCTAGCACGAATAACATTGATCTAAATTTATTAGTGGTCAACGTAGGTTTGGATAAATATTTGGGATGACATTCGTCTATTAGTCAGCAGCTGTCACCCATACCTATAGGTGTGTGACGCTGCCACAGGCCAAAAATAAAACTGCCGTGTCGCTGGTTTGTTTTCCGGTGCACCGCCGCCAATAATTCTACCATTATTTTTAATTACAATTGTTTTACTTACAATTTTTTTCTGCCATTGGTTTTGAATTACCTTTCCTCCCACTACACCAAAAAATCCTGTTCTTTTTTGAAAGGAGGGGGTCCCCACCACCACAGTCCATTGTACAATATAGCCTTTGTCTGCAAAGTTTCAACAACACTTCATGCATTACTTTTGCCACACAAAGCCAAGCTTCACAGATCACAGTTGTGGTCTTGTTTTCTCTTTACCTGTCGGGTTGTTTACCTGGTTTATTATACATTAAAGCCGTGCGATAACGGAGCGAAGGATGCAACTTCTGTTTCAGCTTGCCTTCAGTGCGGGTTGATAACAGGAAAGACGTCCACTACGATCTACACCTGCTAAGGAGTGAACTTCGTAAAATGAAGATAAACCAATTACAACTTTTAATGGAAGTAACACTTCTGCTGCTTCAAATGCTTTTTTGTAATACTGGAAAGTGTCTGGTGGGTGGGGGGGGGGGGGGGAGATGTCCTGGTTAAGGTGGAATACGTCCGAGGGACGGACGGGATAGTATGTCTGCTGTCATTTTATGGCAGGAAAATGACGGGGGGGGGGGACGAAAATGCCAGAACATCCATTTCTTTGGAGGAGGGTTGCACCCTTGTCACAAACTGTGAAGGGAGAAGTGGAGTGGGTCGTAAAAAAAAATTGTGTGACGTTACTTGTGCACAGCACTTTACTGGCAGCTATAATTAACAGGGATTTGGCATAAAGAATTTTGAGTACTCATCCCCTCTCCCACCCCCAGTAAGAAACCCAGGAGTTTTTTTTTGGCAGTGAGATAGTGCTAGTTTGCAAGATAGATATTTTTTTGTTGTAAATTCGCTCTCTTCCTTACCGTTTTTACCTCTCCCCTTTTGCTACCTCCTAAGGAAAAATTCAATTCAGTGCCCCCACAACATAGGGGTCAGTTTGACCCACAGTACCCGGGTCCCGCAAAACCTGAAACACCCGCGCCCCCCCCCAAATTACGAGGTATGATGACTACGATTAATGTATTTTTTTAATACCCGGAACAAACAGCAATCACGAGCTCAGCAGCACTGCAGTGCAAACATGTCAGCCTGTTAGGCAGGGAACCATCAAACTACGCATCCCATATTAATGAATGAATATTAAAAGACAGTAACTTTTTTTTGTAATTTCCATCACGCGAGGACCTCTGTTGCAATAGTCCAAGGCTCCAACATTTGATGTGGGGGCCCTGATTAAATTTATAAAATTACAACAGATTTGACATATGACGAAATCTTGTTACACAGGAACGATCATGCAAGCAAGCACTTAAAATATTCCTGCTAGGTAGTTTTGGCCGTTCCATAGATAAGCGTTGCAATTGGAAGATTCCAAGAGGGGATGTAATCCAAAATTCAGGGCACCCAAAAAAAAAAGTTAGGTGGGGACACGGTTGTGGTTTGTATTTTTTTTTTATGGAAAAAAGTCCTTTTACCTTATTTTTTCTTTCATGAAATTTCGGCCCAGCCTTCAAATTTTGGGTCTCCTAGTTCTTAAACTCAACCCACCTTCCTCCACCCCAGGTGTTCCATCAGTCACTGGCGGGATTGAAGGTAGCAAACAGCAAACATACAGTTTAAAGGAGAAAAACGCTTTAACGATGCAACTTGCTCGTCCTTCTACCTGCATCCTATGCAGCTGTGCTATACACTGCTCCTCAACAGGTACGTTCCTCTGTTCTTCTCTTTGGGGCGTTCAGATGTAACCTGTCTGGCCTAGGTTGGTTTTGTATGTTCTTCACACGAGCCTTACGTCCAATATCACGTCTCTCGAATCGTCCTTCCCTTGCCCCGACTAGACCTCGGTCTGGAAACAAAAGGGGGGACGTGTTGTCCCCTTTGGAACACCAGCATCCTAATACTACTACAGTCAATCCATGCTCTCCCGTATTACCTGCGGATGCGACAGTTAGAAACAACAAATTAACACAACAATCCGATCTGGTCCTTATCCCTCTAAGCACTGCGCTGTGTTGCAAACACATGCCTGAACCTTTCCACGCTTTATGTCTGCTTCACAACCTTCTTCGTCCGCTCCCTATCTACCAAGATACTTCCGTTTGACACCCAGAAAGCCCTATGTTAAGCTCTTTGGCTGGTGGTTCTGTGTGGAGTGGATGGATTGGACCTCTGCCTGTCCGCTCCTAAAGACGGAGCAGAGGTATCTGGGAGCTAGGCTTCAACTGGGGGATCCAAAAGGTCCATAGTAGAAGAGTGTATCCTAGCAGAGGCCATCCCGTGGATGGAAGCGCTTGCAGACGTGGGCAGCAGAGGATGCGAGGACACCTCGATGCTTCTCTCTATAGCCACTCTGTTCTTCATTTTTTACAATCAATTCTTTCAACTGGTCCCACTCTTACATTCGCTCACAGACGCAACAATTCTTTCGCATCCTTTTTTCGGAAGCCTCGGTCCTCCGTCCCCTTTCATAGGGGCCTATCCTTCACTACAGCTTCGTCCTAGGGCGCTTAAGTATAGACAAGGGACATCTACCAGGACTATGTCTTTATCAGGTCATGACTTGTTGCCTCCCCAAACATTACAATCCCTTGAATTTTAGGATTATACACACGTCGTAAAAAAGGGGGGGGGGAGGGCACAACTGCACAACTATCCTGATGTTACCTCCACCTCTTCGACTAACACTTTGGTCCCGTCTATAGCACTACACCCGCTGACTGCATAGTGCTGTCATGTCTCCCCGCCAGGCGCCTCTAGTCACTCACCTCGCGATACATATTGCTGCGCGCCCAACGGTTTTCGTGTCCTGTTCGCCATTTATCATCGTTCATCTGAAGATCCTGTTACCCGAAGTTGAACCAACCAAAGAAGGGAATGTGTCCTTATTTAAGCCTTGTAATGCCTAGGTTTTTTTCGAAAATTTTACGACGTATCACTTCGACCCTCATAATCATCGTCGTCGTCCTCCTCCTCGTCCTGATTGCGTGCGACGGACAGGAACATAACTGCCGTATTTGCGTCTACATTTCGCCATATCGATGAACTATCATTCGACAAAAGCAACATCTATAGAGACACCGGATGCTACGCGCAGCTAAGCAGTGAGAAGAATTACGACCTCTGAAGCAAGCTTAAGTACAACTCAAGTCCAAAAAAAATCCACTTCTTTGGGTCCGCTGGTCCTCAGACCTCCAGGCTTCACCATCCCGTAGAATGCGTCCTACTCATCCTCGATCTTAAGATGATCCTCACTAGGATGCTCTCTGCTTCCAGGGATCTCCCAGTTGAAGCTTCGGTCCCGGCCACCTTCATTCCCACTTCAGGGGCAGCTGGGCAAAGGACCGATCCATCCGCTCCTTGGGACAAGGATCCGCTATCTTCCCGGCACTGGTGTCCTCTTTTCCGTTTGAAGCAACTATAGCTACTTCAAGGGCAAGGGCAAGGGCCGGTCCAATATGGACCACATCCCCTACATTTCGCAAGCAACCTCCAGGACGACCATCCGCTTTCTACCTACCTTATGTCCACAAAGACTTTCCTCCGTGCTGTCAACGATACATACTCCCATGAGCTCGAACTGATAAATCATCGTTGTCATGCCCTTCGTGGGAACTATACTCTGCTCCTTGTATGCAACGCCTGGGTTTCGTCAATTCCTGCATCTCCACCTTGGTGGGCCTACTACTGTGCCCGTTCCCACATTCGACGTCTAAGACGTCCTCTGCCACGATCCGTTCACCGCTTCGTCCTCGTCCTGCGTACTTCATCGCCGTTCCTAGCTGCGTTTTACCAAGAAGCTCCTTCACCGTTACCGTCCCTATCCTTCTGGCCTTCAATTGTTGTCAGCATCCTCCGGACGCACAAGACACTATCTTATTGTGACCTTTCTTTCTAGTTAAACGTGGATGTGCAGTTGGCTCCGCTATTGTACTGTGTATTAAACACGAAAGCAAACAAACAAGTTCGACAGATGGCAACCCAAGCATGACAACTGACAGCTTGGCCGTCCGCTTCTCTTCCATCTCATGCGTTTTGCGTCTTCACGTCAATGCATCCTCAACTACAAGCAACCTGGTCTTCATCACTTTCAGTTTGTACTACCATCCGCACACACTACAAACAACTACACACCCGTTCCCATACGTCCACCCACCAATTTCTCCATCTGCTTCCGGTTACCACTTCAAGATCCTTCATTCAAGGCCACAGGCGTAGCACTAGGATTCCGTGTCCCTCCCTAAACGACATTCTCGTCTGTCTCTTGTTCCTCCACACAACGATCTTCGGCATGCATTCTGCTTCATCCACCTCCCAAGTGGGGACGATAAATCGCATTCCTCGCCTCCCTTTTAGGACCTTCTCCTCACAATTTCAGCTTTATGAAACTATACCTTCACCCTTTTACAAAGTGCCTAGCATTCAACAACCAGCGTCTCGTCTTCCTCTGGAAAATCATTCCTTTCGATCGTCGACCTACACCAACAAGCTACCTTCCTCTTGATTCAACTTCGAAACTGTTCTACATTTCCATTATACCACGGTCGGTCCTGCGAACGGTGTCCACTCCTTCCATCCTCTGCGAGTTAGCTGTGTCATGCGCTCGCCATACACGTTCTCACTTTCCACAAACCGTCATCCGGATGGTATCCACTCTTCACGTCATCTGATCATAAGGACACTCGCCATCCGCCTGCCCACTTCACACACTTTCCAGAGCCCGTCCTGTCTGCTTCTCAAGTGTACTAAAGAACTTAATGACGACATGCGCCATCCACCTGTACGCTTCACACTGGGTGCACCATCATTCCCAACAAGGTAGGCGATTTCGGAATTTTATCTGACCCCACAGTGTTAAGAGCCCCTGCTTGCGGTTCCTTCTTCTGCTTCTGTTAACCTTTATTAAATTATAACGTTTTTCCGCACTGCCTGACCTCACTTAGGATGTATCCTTTCAGAAACAGCGGATCGCTCCTCAGCCCGCAAAATTTCGGCTTTCAGCAAAATTGGTCTAGGACTCAGGGTTGTCTTCGCCAGGAACTAGTTCCCGGGGATGCCGGCTTGTACGCGAGGGGACAGCGAACCTAGCCCTCCTTCGGGTTACAAAGTTCGATATAAAAAACAGGTAATGTATATTTCGTCGGCTATAAAAAGACTAAAATTGCAGGGCCTGCACCTGTTTAATTTCAGTTTTTATTGCCTAACCGAAAATATACATTACCTTACCCACCCAGGCCTCCCCTCCATTATCTAGGTTCTGGGTGAGGAGAAATAATGCCATCGCACAGCTGCGTCGAGTATATATATTATATAGCCTGTCCATCCCTGCGCATGCGCAGTAGTACAAGCCGGCTGGGAAGCCAAATTTCAAGTGTCTAGGGGAATAATAGCTCAAAAGGAGGGAATCTCTATAAAAAACAGGTAATGTTTATTTTCGGTTAGGCAATAAAAACTAAAATTAATCAAGTGCAGGCTCTGCAATTTGTCTTTTTAACCCGGTTTAGAGGGTCACAGAATGTATTATGCAACTGCTAATAAATCCGTATAATCAACCACAGGCATTAAACGGTTACGAAAGACTGGGGGACCATCTTTTGAGCCGATACAACCACGGATGCGCATTTTCAGTTATATTGTTAATTGGCTTATCTCTCTTTGGAGCTGTCCGGCTTACTCGTTTTACTAATGAGTACACACTAGTTTGTCAGTCCAGTGTTGCGTCGATTCATCGGATCGAGAGCACCACCGCTAGGAAGAGTGTTGAATATGAAAGAAGCGACATCACGGTGCTTCAAAGCCAGGAGTCAATAGGATGCATTTTCGTACGTACAAAATATTTTTCTTACATGCAAAAACATTTCTGAGCCATTTCAGAAAAGTTTTTGCATGTAAGAAAATATTTTTATACATAAAATATATTTCTAAATAAAATTAATACATGTAAGAAAATAATTTTTACTTGTAGAAAAATATTTTTGTAGGGAAAATATTTTTAAAAGTAAAAGAAATATATTTCTAAAAAATAGTTTTATTTAATGCAAGTAAGAAAAGAATTTTTGTATGATTAGAAAACTGTAAGAAAACTGTAAGTTTATACGTAATAGAGTAAATTTTGGGGAAAAATTATTCTTGAATGAAGAATGCAAATCCGTTGGAGCGTTAACATTCCTACATTACCTGTACATTTTCTGATAGGGAGACTACCCTTTCCGTTTAAAGATGGTGGTCAAACACACACGGCGGCTGCTTACAATTTTGAAAATGTAATTTTCTCTTACACATAGAAACGGAGAAATGGTAAATTATAGTCTGTGTTATTATGGTAACAATCAAACCACTTAAACGTGAGAATTCTATGAGATTCCTGGTTTTGAATATCTAGGGATACTTTAACAAAAAGTATTCCAGATTTACAAACTAAAATGCAAAACAAAAACTTAATGATCCAAGCTCGGAAACAGGCTTTGGGCCTATTACAAGTGAAGCGGATTGAAGTATAACATTTTCTTTCTTCGATCAGTAAGAATTTATTGGTAAATCATCAGGGAGGGGGCACTG
>JAHWFP010111037.1:11790-36127 GCA_023313725.1 Lithobius niger
GGGGGTTCCATGACTGATCAGATTTTTTGTGCTGCTAAGAATAACTTATGTACCAAATTTCCGATTTTAGCTCATGTGCTTGATTTTGTTGCTTAACGATTGTTACTATTCATGATTCCAGAATTCTAAATTTATAAAGGTGAGTGTTAGAAATAAATTCCAAAATAATTCCACAATAATTGGTCGATTTACAGTAAATTCAAGGTCAGCAATACTTTTGGGGGTTTCAAGTTATGTACCAAATTTCATTCCAATCCGACCTTTCGTTTGGGCTCCACCCAGACCACAGAAGTGCAACCAACCACCCACCCTTTTGCAACTTGGTGTCTGTTACAGGCTACGCTCCGCCAATACGTAAAAGATTTCGGCAGTTCTCAAAGGACGTCAGTTCTCAAACTTAACCTTCGCAATTGCATAGTGCTGGCCAATGCGTATGGGATTTTAGGGGAACCTATTGCCAAGTCTTGTTACCTTAAAAGAGGGGACAACTAATATTTTATAGTGTGTTGCTGCACCGTTTGCAACACTGGTACATAGGGTGCCACCTGAGATACGTCATACGTCATAAGTGACATCAAAACAAAACAACTTTTGACTGCAGCATCTAAACCGTTCTTCTGATGGAAAACATAACCAATTACAGAATAACATTTCATTCAAAAATGGTCCCGTTCATATTTTGCGTAAAATTAAATCTTTTGGCCCAAATACGTAATTTAACTCCTATTACGTCATTCGAGGCTGTGCCATTTACACAGACAATAGCGGGTATAGTGTGTAATTAGCAACGTTGGGGGAGTTCTAATTAAGATGTAAGAAGTGGTGGTAACGTGTATTTTTCAACAAGGATAATACAGTTTAATTGGACCTAAGCTATGGCTGTTTCTCTGCACTGTACTACGGGCATACAGTTTCTATTCATTATAAGTTACATCTTTAAAGTGATGCACTGGTTTTTTTAATTAATATAAATGGATTTAATAAGCTTAGATGTAAAAATAGTGATGTATATTTTTCAACGAAGGCAATAAAAATGGTTTTATATAAATTGGAGCTAAGCTATTGTTTCATTCTGCTGTAACCTACCTTTTTGCTTCTATTCACCGCAACTTGCAACTTGAAGTAAGGCAGTCGTATAGTTCGAATTAAGGTAAATGGATGTAATTAGGCTTAGATGAAAAATGGAAATGTATATTTCCAATGAGGTTAATAAGTGGATTGTCGTCATTAGAACTGCCACGGCAACACTTTAAAAGGCTATAACTTATGGTGAATAGAAGCGGAAAGCACAGCGCCACTGCGTAAACAGCCTTAGCTTAGCTCCTAATTATAACCCGTTTTTATGACGTTTCCACAATTCATTCAAGCCTAATTACATCCATTTACTTTACAGTTGTAACTTTAGATGAATACAAGCAGAAAGCATGGTGAGAAAGCATAAACAGTTGTAGCAAACAAAAACGTCAAGTGTGCCGTAAAAAAGAGGGTTATACGATTGAAGTTTCACTTGTTAAAATGTACACGGGTAAAATTGGGATGATTTTCAATTGAAATAATCAAATGTACAATTGTGAAAATTATGTGTAAGTGCTGTTGTGCTTCACGTTTTAAATATAATGATTAGTAAAGCACAACAGTACTTAGAACAGATGCAATTTTCTCAATTGTACATTTGATTATTTCAATTAAAAATCATCCCAATTTTATCCGTGTACATTTTAACAAGTAAAGTGAAACCTCAATCATATAACCCTCTTTTTAAAACGGCACACTTGACGTTTTTGTTAGTAATCCGTGTACCTTTTGTACGGCTATGGCGTCGTGCTACAAAGTTTTATGCATGCATTGTTGCTGGCCACTTTTAAACAATTCAACTCAGCTCTGAAAGCCTGCATTTATGAAATACGCCATTCCATTGTTTCTATCTGCCAAGGCCTCGAAATTAACAACGTAGCTTAGTTTGATTTAAATCTATCCACCCAAAACCAAAACTGGTAGAAAAACCCTCCAAGTTTCCAAAAACGATCGGCCTTTGAAGGTAGTGATATCATTCCACCAGGGAAAGGCCGCCAACGTTAATCCTATTAGCCAAGTTAAACGCAGCTACTAATAGTTCGAAAGTTAAATGAAAACTAGAAGATTGCTACTAGCACGTCATATTAAAGCCCTTAACGATTTGAAAAACATGACGTAAAGAAAACGTCGCTACGTTGCACCAATCAAAAATGCGCACCATCAAAGTTCGAAATAGCACTTTGCATTGGAGGCATTTACGCCACTAGAACACGATTCAGACATGTTCACAACGTGACGGATTGTTCCCGATGGATAAACTGAAAGACACACGTAAAAGAAATGGTGGCAATATTAAGGTCCCTCATTGGGGAGGGGGGGGGGCGGTAGAAGGGGGAAGGGCAAATACAGTTTTGGTTTGGGCTAAACTCAAAATTTTCAAATGTGAGGGAATCGAGCTGCACATCTTAGCAAATATCTTAACAAGCACATAAAAACGGCGTAAAGAAAAAATCGCTACGTTACTTCCTTCCAAAAAGGTGACAATGCCAATAACAGGTGGATAAATTGAGTGAATGCATGGGCTACACACATTTGAGCAAGGGCTGTAGCTAGTCTTCTTCACATTATAAACCAAAGAACAATGAAAACGTGCGAGTGTGTCAATTCTTTGGCTTGGTGTTGAAACTGGGACGTTGTTGCCCTGAAAAGTAGTTGAAATTGGCACATTGTTGCCTCGACTAACAATTTGCACTGTGCGGTCATCGCAAAGGCATGTCTTAAATAACGTCATGTACGAAGGACAGTTATTTTTCGCACGCTACTGGAAGTGGGGAAGGGCCTGAACGGGGAATGCCCTTTAATGGGGCAGTTCTTATGTTAGAGCCACTATTTGATTACGACATTGCTTTGCGGAGGGAGAGGATTAACGGAAAGGCAGCACCGAGCAAATACTGGGAAACAACCACGGATCAAGCGGGGCAAGATTACAAGCGTGGGCAACTTGATTAAAATTCCGTATGTCATGGCCAGTACTATGCGATTGTGGAAGTTTAAGAAATGATGTCCTTTGACGTTAGTGCCGAAATGTTTGAACTTATTTTTTTCTGCATTTTAGTTCTAACCAGTTATTTGGAATATTATACGGAATAGTTTTTAAGTACTCAAATAGGTTTTGAGTATGATATTCAAACTCAAGAATGGCATAATTCTCACGTAGCATTGTTTTAAAGTGGTTTAATTGTTACCATAATAACACTACCTATAATTTACCATTTCTCCGTTTCTGTGTCCTATTAAGATTTTCTTTACGCCAAAAGCTTGATCGAGAAAGTGTGCCACAAACAACGTTAATTACTACATTTTCTAGTTTGTACGTAAAACTATTGGGAAGTAAAACGTTTTACGTTAAATTACCTTTAATTTGACATACTGAATTTTAAAATTGGTCCCTTAGAAAGAAGAGATTTCAAAATTGTAAGCAGCTGCCATCTTTAAATCGGAGAGAGATTTTTTTGGTTCTGGCATGTAGGAATGTTGACCCTCCAAAGGATTTGCTTTCTTCATTCATGGAATCATTTTTCTCAAAATATGCCCCAAATTTACTCTACTGTAAATGAAAAAAAAAGGTTACGTAAAAAAAAGGTTACGCTATGAAATTTTGTGTAAATTTTAACTTTTTTTCTTTATTAATGCCTCAGACGGCGCCCCATATGAAGCCACAATTTCAATGGAGTTGTGATTCTAGTTGTAACAATGGTTGTTTGTCTGTAATTTCATGTTTTAAATAGCCGAGCTAATAGCATTCAATTTACTCAACAAGCTTTTTATAATTTCAGTCTTGGCATTTAAGTCTTATCTTTCGGTTCAAACTAGCTCCAACTGAATTCGGTGCACCTTAAGAATAAACGCACCTTTGTAGATGTCATGCTAGAGACTTCGTCTTCAATCTTGGTTCACCCGAGATTAAAGGAACGTTTACACAACCATTCGGTTTTGCATTCTTGCAGCTAGAAGCTAAAAATCCCAACATGGCGACAGTTTTATGTCTGCCGCCTCGCAACGAAAACAGCCAATAACGTAAGTTCAGAGGCGACTGGGAACATTGTTTCGTCATGAGGAATTCTTTCTATCATTGTCACGGATTCTAAGACTGCAAGTATTTTCTCAAACGATGACATTTAGCTAATCCAAGTAGAGTTGTTACCATGGCAACGCCACATTTGCCATCGCGATTGAATTCTAGCTGCGAGAATCCAAAGGCGAGTCGTTGCGTAAATGCGCCCTAAATACAGGCAGCGGTCTTCTTCACGCTACGTAAATTTCGGCATGCACTAGCTTCTTTCGGTAATGAATTTTTTTGGTTATGTCTCGCATTGAATTACTTTAAACTTTCTACATGAGACTCTGTTGCGTGCTAGGCAAGAAATAGGATGCACGTGGCATGGTTTCACCGTTGCATGGATAAAGACATGCTGTCTAATTGTTAAGGTTCCATCAAGCAATCTTCGTATGCGAATCGCGATGGTTTCTACCTTATCTTCTGCATGTGTACGGTTTTCACGTGAGAGGAGACAAATATAGACAGCTTGGAAAGACCTGTTAAAACATTAGTTGTAGTGGAGCGATACGAGTTCAGTACAGTAGATGCACCCGTTATGCGTACATTTTTAGCGTACTTTGAGTTACACGGCTACGTTTAAGTACCACTTAACGCATCGAATTCTCGCAGCTTAAACTAGGAATAATCTGAAAACCTAAAAATATATTGGTTTTGATTCTACTGGTTAAGGAAACTTGTCAATTAAGGAGCCTTAGCTTTATAACCTAATTAAAGAGTTTTACAGTTGTCCGTTAACAATCATAAATGAAGACGTAGGTTACCACAAAAAAATTATAATTCTACCCTTTCTGGCAAGAAAATTAGCATTCAAAATTAGCTTCAAAATCTATTTAATACTGTCTGCTGTGCAATTATAACTTTACAGGTAATTCAGAAAAAGTACGGTTTTCGTGTGCACTGAGTATTTAGTAAGCTATAAACATTAGCTGTAAACACAAACTTAAGAAAACATGGCGACTGGTTTCAATGTTTTCTTATGGCAATATGTTGATGGCGATTGTTGATGGAATTTTCAAATCTACGCATTGCTTTTGTTCATTTGTTACAAATTATTTAAATACCGGGACTAACTAAAAGCTGGGACTAACTAAAAGCTCGAAGCTCAATTAATCATGGTTGATTATTCATGGTTGGTTAATCATGGTGTGTTTAAATGAAGAGTGATAAATATTCTAGGCTGATTGGTATAGTTGGATAAAACTTCAAAAACATTTTTATTTACACTTTTTTTTATTGTGAGGGTTTAAAACTTCAGTTGTAGATGAATCTGGTATATCTTAATATTGTCAATAAGCAATTCTCGGTACATTGTTCTTCCCACGCAATGCACGACTAGCCTTTTAATATGCTGTAGGTATATGGTCCAGAACTGGTCTCTCATGCTAACCCTTTCTGCCAAACAAATAAATCTAAAAATATCCGTGCATTAGACGAGATCAATCGTCATGTTAACATAATTTATTGCAAATGGACTATACCGAAAAAAGATGCGAACCCTAGGGTCGGTGTATGTCTTGCTCGTGACTAACACGACTGCAGGTCTGCAGG
This sequence comes from Lithobius niger, assembly GCA_023313725.1. Classification (NCBI taxonomy): domain Eukaryota; kingdom Metazoa; phylum Arthropoda; class Chilopoda; order Lithobiomorpha; family Lithobiidae; genus Lithobius; species Lithobius niger. Next base: position 17,474 of record JAHWFP010111037.1, read on the forward strand.
CGACTAGGCTATACCCTTCCAATCACTCTTTCAAACAATTTATTTGTAACATTTCCATAAAATTAATGTAAATCGTATAATCTTCATGTCATCCCTTATTTTTTTAGGTGGATAAACCCAAATTTCTCTAGATTCTGCACTGTTCTTGAAGATCTCTGCCGCAGAAGAGGAGTCGGTATTCAGCAAGTGCTACAACGCTTGATTGCATGTGGTCCACCTGGTTGTGAACGTGCTGTCGTAAGTCGATTTTAAATTTGTAGTATTGAATTAACGGTTAACTGCATGAACGGTATTCAGAGGTTGTGTGCTACAACGTCAGAAAGCCACGTATTTTAAGAAAATAAGTGCATGTAATTAACCTGGTTGGAATGCCACATTTGTTTCCTGTTCCGTAGGGAAATTTAATGCCATTGACTGAACTTTCAAATCTCATGATATTTTGGTGAGGTATCAGCTGAATGGCTCAGTATGAAAGCGGTTAAGTAAGTTGACAAAGGATAACTTTTATCAATGCAGTTCTATTTTCACTTACATTTTTAGTCAAGGAACCCAAATTCGCCACTAATGTCCTAATGGCGCCACTAATGTCGCCACTAATGACTGAGAGGATGGGCACGTAACCACGAGGCCTAACTAAAATTTCAGTTTCTAATTTCGGTGGAAAATATCTATTACCTGTAAATATTAAGCATTCAGTTCCTCGAATGCTGTTTTTCCTAGAGGTTTTTTGAAGTTGTTTGAAACTGGCCAGCTCGGTAACCAATGCGCCATCACACCCCTTTCTATAAAAGCAACAAAGCACGAAATTCATTTTTCCTCTAGCGAGCCACTGTGTGGACACACTTTCGTTTTCCTTCATCCTTTGCCACATCTTGAACCTTTCATCCTTCATCTGGACTTTTCATCGGCTGAAGAAGTTGGCTGAAGACTTGCTTCTACTCTTCGACCAAAGATCACCGCAGCATCCATGGCAAACCTCCAAAAGTTGTCTCCTCCTGGAAGACTACCTCTTCATTCACCAGTCCATCTGACGCTCAACCTGATGATGGTGTCTGCATTTCGTCCCCTGTTCACGGACCTTCTGGACCTTCGACTACGTCTCGCCACGTGATCATCCCAAGAGGATTTCGATACCAGCATCACCTTCCGTGTTTGGGCAAGACCCGTTCGCATTCAACACTCCATTGTTCGCCATGCCCATCGACTTTCTGCACCTCCTGCTCCCGCCGAAACGTCTCTTGTGGCATGCAGCCAAACCGCAGCTTCGACCCCTGACATTCAAGTCTTACAGGACGATCTTCATTCAGCAAAAGAGGCATTTTATGCCAACCTCAAACAAAAAAAGTCCCACTCGTCCTACAGAAAGCACTCCAGCAGCAGTCCAGACCCTTTCAAAGAACCAATTTACAGGCTCGTGGATCAGGCCATATAGGATTTCTGCTATAAGCAGAACCCACCTCGGCCTTCGCTCCCGCGTCCCCAAGGCACTAATCTTACACCACCAAATGGTCACAGCACCACGTCAAGCGAATCTTAGCACGCGTCCCAATCTTCTTCACGGCTTTCTCCCATCAAGCAAGGTTGCAACTCTTCCAACAATGAGGAAAGCATCAGGACATCCGATGAGCACTCGCCCTTTCGTCGGACTTTCATGCGTCCATCCTAGCCAAGAGCGGATTATCATGCACTTTCCACAGCGACATCCTGTTCACATTTCTCGGCACCTGGTTCTGACAGTGACAGCGAACTTGAATCTGCATCTCCTGCTAACGAGGCTTACCGGCAGACACAATCATCTCTCCCATGATAACTGTGCCCTTTCGTCTACTCTCTTTCGAGGAACAGGATGTGGAAGTTCTAACATGCTCATTTCGACAACAACTTTTGCGACGACAATGACTAGTCTGCCATACCATTTTCCGACGACAATGACTGATCTGTTGTACCATTTTCCGACCTACTAACACGATAGAAAACACGGTTCCTGGCTGCTTTCTTCTTAAACCTGCCTCCTCCTACTCTGAACCAATAAAGAACCGAGGCCTGTCTACTTGATTCGGCTTTGGCCTTGGAGACTGGAATCACAAACAACGTGCTATCGTGGGCCAATCAACCACGATTCTCACGATGCTCTTACGTAACGGAGGCCGCCTCCTCCGGAAAGGCGTACCTAGGAGCTTGAGAAGGACCCCCCTCCGTCTCGCCCTTGTTGCGAATCGTGGGCTTTCAAAACTATTGGCGAATGGCTCCGCCAACCCGAAAAACTTCAAAATCTACCCGCAGTCTGAATTCCTGGCCGCCAAATCTGAAATAGACTACTGCTGCTAACCCACTATGAAAGAAACACTCATAAGAACCTGCTCAACTACAGTCAAACGCCTTTCGTTCCTGATAATCAAATTTTCAAGAAAGCCTGCTTTGACGCCTTTCACTCAATAAATCGGTTCACCAAAGCACTATTCAACTCATCCCTTTTTCTATGGGACCTCACTCTCCAATCTAAACCTGACCTCACACGACTCCACGAAACACCAATTAAGGAACCAACCGGTCCATGAATCGGACACCAAAGTTAGCCCTGCACCAAGACGTCTCACAAACGCCAAAGGAATCAAAGCCACAGCAGCAACAAAAACCCTTCGTCAAAAACCAAAAAATCTTTCACCAAAGCAACAAGGAGAACTGATCAAACCCAAGAAATAAGTTACTACAAACACAAAAATTACAACAAATTTCAACTATGATAACCGGCCCTTTCGTGGTAGGCCATCCACCAGATGAAGCGCGAGAAATAACAACCGTAGCTCAACACCCCGATAGACACAGCTGCTATTCTTTCAGCATTCTTTTGTAACTTCCGGTAGGAAGCAGTCTTCACCATTTTCTTTGGGCTTGGCAAAGCTTAACTGCGAATCAACGAATTATTTCAGCCATTTTCTTTCGGCTTGGCAAAGCTTAACCGCGAATCAACGAATTATTTCAATCATCCAATTAAGGCTTTCATGCCACGTTCTCCAGCAAACCATACCCTTGTGTCCCATCTTCCGTGGGAGTTCGTATCTCCAGTAACTACCCACCTTCCATCAGAAGTCCAAGACCTCCTAACGAAAGTAGCCATTAAAGAACGCCAACGACTGGGTTTCTACAGTTCAACCCTATTTCGTCCAAAAAAATGCAGCAGCGAAAGACTCAATCTTCAATCTAAGCCTGTAAACCAAAAAATAGAATATTGCCACATCAAAATGGAAACTCTAGACACCATCCGCCAATCTCTCAAACCAACAAATGGACCGTATCCACAGACTTAGAAAATGGGTATTTTCATGTCCCACTCCACGCATCTGTTCTCCTCTTCATGTACGATGGTAATGGTTACGAATTCCAATGCCTAACTTTCGGCCAAAATGCAGCACCCAGGAACTTCATGGCTCATTTACAATATAAATTGTATGCACATGAGCGTGATTCACATGCCAGTTCATGAGCAAAGCAGTGCGTGCGGACAGTCTGCTTGGCCTACAACATCATCACGCTAAGGAATACGCTCTTCCATTTACAAATCAAAACGTGAGCTTGCTAATGCCTGGTCCACTACTCCGATCCAACTACGCTGTTTCACAACTTCACACTCTACAGCAGCTAGATTCGATGCCAGACTGGTCAAGGAAGGTATATGACCGTTTATTTTGAGCATAAGTTTTAGGCACATCACGTTTTTCTTTCTAGTGGTTTTGATGGAATCCGTTGATGCCACCATTTTTCTATCCCAGCCAGCAACAACAAAGGATGTGAGCGCCACTCGATGCTCACTGATCTCGGTCCAGTTGATATTTGCGTGATGCTTAAAAATATCAAAACGTGCGCGTTGGTCCACAATTGTAAATGTGCTCGTGCTTAAGTGTTGAGCATGGAAAACACCCTAGTTTGAATCGCCGAGCATCACGCATACGCATCAAAATCAACTTTGTAAATGGGCTCTCACTCTTATCCTAAAACCCCTCCTGGCCCATCTTCACCAAAACCAAATTGCAGGTAGTGCTTATCGCGATAATTGGCTTCTAAGAAAAAACCTTGGCTTAAAACAACTCTTTCACCACCGAAACTTCACAGAAGCTCTCCCCAATCCGCTCTTTTTGGGAAAAACAAAAAAAAAAAAAAAAACCGGGACTCGCCCCAGCTCAAGAATTCATCTGTCTAGGAGTCTCATTCAACCTCGCATCTGCAACAGTAATGCCTTCACTGGACATAATGGACGACATCGCTCTAGGTCCTTTCGTCAAAAGTCAAACTATTTCCTCAAGAAACTCAACTCCCTCACAGGAAAAATGGATTCCATGCAAGTCTTGTCCCTTATGGATGATGACCATCAAAACACTAATACTAATTTCAGGACTATTAATTACACAAATTTTCCTACTAATACTAGAAACTGGATGACCTGACCATTTCACCACTACTGCATAGAAACGTGTGGAAACGTGTGTGCCTGACCGACGAAAGCTTTCCATTCGAACTATACTTTGGTGGGCAGACATCCACATCCTTTAGCAGTCGGTTCCCTTCATGAGCCCCATCATGGTCTCCTTCACAGATGGCTCTGTAGAAGGTTGGGGCTAACACAGCTCACCACGAAATCTCTGGCACATGGACGTCCCTTGATCAAATCACATAAACTAAACTTATTGAACTGAGAGCAATCTTCAACGTCCTATGCCACGTTCAAAACCTAGTCTCGGGGAAAGTAATCCAAGTCCTACCCCTACGCATTCCAGGCAATAGAAATGTCATACATAGCATACTCAGTTTCATCAAATGAGCTAGGATAAAGCTTGCCGGGTTTAGAGTTAAAGAAAGTGCATGAGGAGGATAGTTGGCTGTATTTTCCATCTCCAGCAACATAGCCTATCAAAAATTCGCCCAGATTGTCGGTTTTTTTTTGGAACTTTGGAATTTTGTGTGTTGTGTGTCGTATGTAAAGAAATCCATCTGCGAATGTCTATTCAATATTTGGGGCACCACGATCATCGCCCTATTTGCCTTGAGGTACAATGCCAAACTTCTACACGTCTTCAGCCCAGTCTCCGACAATCAAGCATTGGCAGTGGATGCACTTATATTCTCCTGGCATAATCTCTATGGTTACTTCTTACCACCATTCAACCTTCTTTCTCAAGTCCTCTAAAAAGTAAAGGAAACTCGGGGACTCTTCCTAATCACCCCAAATTGGCCGTCTTCGGCCTGGTTTCCCACAACTCCTGAATCTACTTGTCAACAACCCAAGAAGTCTGTCAGAAATTCCAGAGCTACAGTCGCAGTGAAAGAGGACCCGATTCCAACCAAACACCAGTGGTCTTAACCTACATGGGTGGCTGTTATCATAAAAAAAAAGGCAGAAATTACTGAAGAACAAGCCATTTGCATTGCAAGCAAAGCAATTACAACCATTGGAAAAAATGATTTCATTGATGCAACGGAAGGTAAATCAATCAAATTAATCCCCATCTGCCCAAACTCTGATTTTCTTTACCAACCTCTCTAAGGAAGAACTCACAATCCTCGTTTGCCACTCAGCCCTAAATTCAGTTTTCAAGCAGCCGGCAACACTGACCATCAATTATATATCCTCTCTTATCCTAGCTTTCGAAGTCGAACGCCCATCAATTCGTTGAATCTTCCCTGATTGGGACCTAGTGATCGTCCTAGACTCTTCATGAAGGAACCTTAGGAACCCGTCCCACCTACAAAACTGTATTCGTAACGACACTTGTGGCAAGTCTACGGTGCAGTGAAGTACAAGCAATGTCCGTCGACCCAGCCTTATGCTTCTTCTTCCCCAACTTCTCAGCAGCCCATTTAACACCGAGCAATAACCTTTAATGCAAAAACTCAGAAACCTTGCGAGCCATCAAAACTATTAGGCTATCATTTTCAGTTTTTAAAACATTGTTGATAACGAACCAGAATGTCTCCTCTGCCCAGTACGTGCACGTCGTTTCTAAATCGACAGGACTGACAAAAACGAATTCCGTAAAGGAAGAAATCAACTTTTCCCTCCCTTCAAAAGGGATTTTTGGACGAATGATCGCAACTTCGTTCAAAACAGTCATCATTAACACCTATGAAGCTTTAAACATCAATTGCGCCGACATCACAGTCAGGGTGACAGCACATAAGCTGAGCAACATCTCAACATCCTGGGCTTTCTACAACAAGATTCGGGTTCCTGAAATTCTTGCAGCAGCATCATGGAGAAGTACACTAGACTTCACGTCGCACTACTTCAGGGAGACGACCATGCAAGCCAATGGACTACACCTTCTGTGACCCATTATTGCAGCCCGATGTATCATCAACCCCCCTTAAGCACTAAGAAAAGAAGCAAGACCCCACATAAACAAAAGACCCCTTACAGGGCTACCAAATCCCAAGAGAGACCTAAATTCCCGTTTTCTTCTGTTTTTCTGAATAAAGTGCGAAGTTTAAAAAACTTTTTGGGGGAGCCAACCTGTAACTGTAGGCTGCCTGTCATTGGTGCCCACTGCCAGTTTTGACGAGGTCTACTGTAAATACTAAACTTTACCGAGGTATATTTTCCACCTGCAATGACGAAGTCAAAAATGCTGGGTGCTGGCTGATTTTTGGTTCTATTGCGTGCCTATTGCTTAGGCACCCTACCTCCCCTCATCAATCGCCCCCATGACATAATCGAGAGGAAAAAACGATTACAACCTTTCATGCTTTGGCACTTGAATTGAGAGGGTGCACTGGCGCATGAGCCCATCGGTTACCAGGCTGGCCAGCTACAAACAACTTAAAACCTCTAGGAAAAACAGCATTCGAGGAACTGAATGCTAACATTTACAGGTAATATATTTTCGTAAGCAATAGAAACAAAAATCAGCCGGTGGCCCCCGGCATTTTAAACTTTTTCAACTGTAGCGCATAATGCACCAGTTCTCCGAAAAACTCAGGAAGTGGTTATTCTTTATGGAATTCCTGCTGGTATCGCACTTTGATTAAACTTATTTTAGAAGTATTGACAGTTTACGAATTTTAGAACGTGGTTTCTTGTTAGTTTCATCAACAGACTACAATAAAAAGAGGGATAAATTACTTGGTTTTTATGCATAAAGTACTGATGTTTCTTAATCATTTTTTTTTTAATAGTGACTACGTACATAAGCCACAGATGTGTATCGCATCACGTGATTGGGACTACCTACTGGCTATATGGATTCATGAGATTCTTTGTTGCATTGCAACCATCGTACTTCACAAAAAAACTCGTCTTCCGCATTAAACTCTTCGTAGCCGAGGGGTGGGAGTGGAGATGAAATTCCAGCAGTGCAACTGACCTTTGCCAACTTATAATAACGATAGAACAGAAAAACAAAAGTTAATGCAACTGAAGGGCATAGCGAATAAACTGCCAGTTGGTACACATACAGCATATTATGTACGTGGCCACTGTTATCAGTTTTTAATAGTAGGTCTGCTAATTATTGTATTACAAATGTCTCGTTTTCACAACTCTTTTGCAGACATTTACACCCAGCACAGATTATTAGTGAACATCCATTGTTGGGAAGCTTAAAATATCTTCATGTACTTTGCAGAAACTGTCGGGAACCAACGATATCAAGGATTTCTTCAGCCCTCTTTACGACCATTGGTGTGTGAACATGCACTTATAAGTGCTAAGAGACTGGCTGCAAGTGCTCAAAAGATAAAAAAAATAACAGCTTGCCTCATCATTTAAATATTGCTATGAAATTTATGAAATTCAAAGAAAAACCAAAAACTTTTTTTTACTGTGGGAATGTCTGCTAAGTTTCAATTAGAACAAAAAAACTAAATTTAGAAATCGAATGTGTACTTCGTGAATTTCGTTTAATGTTAAATGTTTCCACCGACTGTTTTTAAATAAATAACGTTTATGTATCAGACTGTTATTGTATCCACTGTGTTATTGAATAATGTTTGTCTCGTCAAAAGCCAGGTCATCAAACCTGGACTGTCCATATGTTGAATTTATGGAGTAAAGAGGGAATTTAAAAGATGGTGGAACATCAAACTCGCTGTTTTCGAAGCTTCTGAGCTTCTTTTTAAGTGATATGTTAGCCATCCGAGCTTCTGTCTACTATTATACTCTTCCTGGCAAACGTCAAAATCTTACTGGAACTTTCTCATTTTTGTGGCCGTGTTCGCAAAATGCTGACGTCACCCTTCTTGCGTATAGTGATGAAATAATATTTCGGTTGATGAGCGCGGGTGTGCAGTAAGGCTTATACTCTGAACCTAACAGATTACTCAGCTATTTTTGGGTTTCCAACTTTGGTGTATTGTGCTTCCAACGATTATTGGGTTTTTGAACTTGGACACTCGTTTGAGTGTGAAACGCATTGCTGCAATTTGGTGAGAGCGTTTGATTGTTTTGTGTTGGGGGCAGCCTTTTTGTGACATTAGTGCTGAAGTGCTGTTCTGTTGGATGACTAGCAAGGGCGTAGCGAAGGGGGGAAGGGTAATATGAGATGTGCCTACTTATCTCTAGGCAAATCTGAAGGAGCACTTACCCAGAGGGGTTCCGGAAGTTCTTTTGTTGTGTCCTTAGCCATTTTTGGTCATTTTATGTAAGATACCAGCACAATTGTTAACGTCATAGAAAAACAATTACTTCTGTAGACATACCATTATGTAGAGTAACACCAGAAGTACTGTTATCACCCCAAACAGCGTAAAAAGGTGAAGTAGCCTTGCATGGCAATGTTTGGGGCGAAACACCATAAAAGCACTTGGCCTAATTCTTTTGACCCTGGTGATCCCCACCAGGCCAGGAGTATTATCTAGCATGGTGAACAGGCATTTGTAATAAGTTTAAAATAACCATTTGAATTGTGTCTTTATAATGAAGATTTACATGAAAGAAACAGTATTATGATCAGTGGTGCTAAACGGTGCAAGCGTCTCTTGTAGGTTTTGTCACAAACTGTGCTAGGCCTAGATCCGAATTGCAATCTAAAAAGCATTTTTGATAGATGAACAATGTTTTACCCAGTTAATACGTGATGCTTTAAAATCGCCGAGGACAAGATCTATACACAAGGGGTCGACTGTTCTAAGATAATCAAAACATATCGATTTGTTCCTTATCCCTAACTTTCGGCATGTAACAATTACAACAAATCAGGTTAATATTTAAAGTAGATACAAGAATGTCATCCCCACGACTCCCCCGATCATGCCTAAGTACCACGTATGGTGCACCCCGGATTAGCAAAGCATTGGGCACAGTGTCCTCAAACCGGGTCTCTACCATAACAGGCAGATTAAAATATATTGCATGTTAGTGGTACCCAGAACACCATTTGAATGAAAAGTAGCATCACCAGTTGGTGCCCAAAATTTATGGTGAGCACAGGAATTCGGATTACCGTGAAGTTTTAAGGGAATGATCTCCGATGAATCGCTAACAACCAGCCGAATTATGGTAGAAACTATTATATAAGGCAAAGCCACCCAGAGGAACAGTAAGTCGGCAATAACCAAAGATGCGAAATATTTGAAAAAAGTACATAGATAATGGCAAGATGAATACACAAATATGAACCATCCAGACATAACCATATACATACAAAATAGTACAATAAAAACAAACTACGAAGAGAGGGGAAATGGGCGAACAGCAGCTGGATGCTGTTTGTAAACTTTCATAGATCAGTCTGGTTCACTAACCTTCTAAAAGTGGTCAGTGAAGGTGCTAAAACTGCACTGGAAGGTAGCTGGTTCCAAACATTACAACACGAATGCTGAAAAAATGCTAAACCACAATCCAGTTTTGTGATGTTTACCACTAATTTCAGTAGATGACCTCTAGTCCTACTAGCTCCTCTTTATGAAAATGCTGGCTACTGTCGATATCAAACGGGTCACATGGCAGACCATGTCAAAACAACTCGGCAGTGGGAGAGCCCAGCAACAAAAAATGGCGTCGTTTAGGCATAAAAAAGTCCAAAAATTGCATCAACATTACGACTGATTCCCAAGTTGTTTAATCTATATTAAAAAACATTACAACAACCAACGCTCATGCGCCAACAAAAACCTGCGCCCACCAACAAAATGTGGACGCCATAACAACAATGAACGGCATCGTCACTAACCGATGCCAACCAAAAAGCTTAACTGATACATACCCAGAAAAGTGAAACATCACCCCCCAAAAATGGTGGCTTCAATTTTCACTCAAGATTTGCAACATGCTCCACAACCTGCAGCCAAGTTATTTTCCCTTGCAAATCTTGACACCATTCTTGCATTATCCACAAAGTCACTCGAACTTGAACTCAAGGAACACTTCCAACTTGTCCTCCTGCAACCCATCTTGACACTTGCATGCAAGAGAACAGCAAAATTATCTTGAAAATAAATCCCTTCCGTTTCTGCCGCATTTCGAAGTTCCTTTGATTCTTGCAGATAATCGTCTATCTTTGAAGTGCTCTTCTTGTACTGGTAGTTACTCTCTGCTGATCGGAATAAGAAAGAAAAGAGGGAAAGTGCTTGGAAATCATCCCGGCCAAGACTTCACCGGTCTGGAAACGTCATTCTCTCTCTCCTCTACGACGATGAAACCCGCTCGATTTTGACTGGTGGCACCTGATTGTGGTACATAGCCCTTCACCAACTTAAGGCGTCCACGGGTGAACCACCAGATGCGGCCACCGGACTCCACCGGAGAGGACGAAAATTTACCTGAGCAGCCCTTCTTCAACAGCATAAGTTGGTACTGCCCAGGACAGTAGATATTTGAGCGGGCTTTTCTTATTTGTTTGATTTTTAAAGAATACACTAAGCAGCTATCTAAAGCGTGCTTCAGTGTAGCTAAGTGGCGATGTAAGCTTTTCTAACCTTATAATGTACCTATAAAATATATGCTTCTGAGTGCGAGTGAGTGTTCATGTTTGTCGAACCAAAATTGCCACTTTGTAAAGGCTTATTAGCAATTTGGCAAACAGAAACCGAAGCCTAGACCCTAAACTATTTCCAAGGGGCATATCTTCTGTACAGCACGACGTATCAGGCTACCATTACTTAACTGCAACATTACTGAGCGAACGTTTCCATCTCGCCCTTTAGTTAGTTTTGCCACTCTTGCTTTCTTCCATGACCCTCGTGGATATGTCATTCTGTAACAACACTACATCATCAAGCTTAATCGGGCATTCATTTTTGGGAACGTTCAACATGTGAACTGACTGTAATTGTAGCAGATATTCTTCTTTCCATTTTTTCCAGAAGTTGTCCAACAGCCTCTTCCGAAAATTCCAGCGTCTTCGTAAGGTTTCCTTTGAAGAATCCACAATGAGATTTGGAAAGGCTTCAGCTAAGCTCCCTTCAGCTCTTCCAAACAAAAAATGTGCAGGGGTAAGATATTCCGCATCATTTGAATCTTCCGTCATTGCAAGTAAAGGTCTATTATTGATGACTGCTTCAATCTCTACCAAAATGGTCATTAATTCTTCGTATTCCAAAAGAGCAGCTCCTAAAATTCTACGCAAACATCTCTTCACCGATCCTACCATTCTTTCGTAGAATCCTCCCCACCAGGCAGCCTGAGGAGCAATAAAACGCCACTCAATCCCTTCTCTTGCAACTTCTACTTCAGCGCTTGCCGCTATTTTCCAAGCTTCACGAAGCATTCTGTCAGCCTGTTGGAATGTTTTGGCGTTATCACTGTACACAATTCTGCAAAGGCCTCTTCTGGCGATGAATCGACGGAATGCAAGAAGAAAATGTTTTAATTCTTGTGATGTCACCAACTCTAAATGCACAGCTCTTGTTACAGTTCAGGTAAACAAGCAAATATAGCATTTTCTTCTTTCTGAAGCCACTTTTATAACCAAAGGTCCAGCGAAGTCAAGACCAGTTGTATGAAAGGAAAAGGTTTGACCCAATCTAGCAGCTGGTAAAGGTGCTTCGATGACAGAAACTGGCTTTGCACTCCATTTTCGGCATATTAAACATCCCGTAAAATTTTTCTGTTTGTCTGCCTCGAATTATCCAAACAGAAGATCTCAAACGTATTAAAGTTGTTTGAACACCGCCATGTCAGAAGATGTATGTCCATTACATAAAGAATCAATAAACCGTTTTCTTTTAATAGAATTGGATGCTTCTCTTCTTCTGAAAACTGAGCAAACTTCAGTCGTCCTCCCATACGTATTAGACCATCACCGTCTAAGAATGGGTTAAATTTCATTAAACTTGATGTTGATGCCACCTTGGAGTTCTTCGTTAAGTCTTTTATTTCTTCTGTGTAGTGAGTTTCTTGCATTTTTTTGAACCAGTAAGTTTCTGATGACTGCAGCTCCTGTAAACTTAACGACAGTTTGTTAGAAAAACTTTTTTTCTGCAGTTATTAATAAATCGGAAAACCCAAGCTATCAATTAATTTTCTCCAGGAACCAAAACGATTCGGGTCAATCAAATACAGCACCTCTCTTGACACTTGTAGCAATGTAAATGACACTTGCTCTTCTTTGTACGATGCTAAGTTGTCTTCCTTTAAAATAAACACAGGCCACTCAACTTCTTGCTTGCATAACCATTGTGGGCTCTTTAACCATGCGTGATTGGTTGACAACTTTTCTAAACACTGACCCCTCGTTATAATATCTGCAATATTTTCTTTACTGCTACAATATCTCCATGTACAATGTGTCGTTAATGCTTGAATTTCTTGAATTCGTCTTCCTATGAATAATTTCCATTTCGATGGAATTCCTTTTATCCAACTCAAAGCAACTCTTGAATCTGTCCATAGATTAGTCTCCATGTCGTCCTTTGACCAGACTAGACGAATAGTGTCAGCAAGACGAGAACCCACCAAACAGCCCATCAGCTCCAGTCTCGGAATGCTCATACCTTCCAAGGGTGCCACTCTTGACTTTGAAACCACAAACGAAGACCGTATTCTTTTATCCACTGACACTATTCTGAGATATGCTACCACACCATAAACCCTTGGTGACGCATCACAAAAAAATATGCAATTTGCAACATTGATTCAAGTCTTCTTCTTGAGTTCCGTACCAACGAGGCATGATAATATTTTGCAAATATCGAAGATCTGACTTCCACAATTTCCAGTCTGTTAGAAGGGGTTCAGTTATTTCTTCATCCCAACCAAGTTTCAAACGCCAAATATCCTGAAGAATTAACTTTGCTGCCACTGTTTTTGGAGAAATAAATCCGAGCGGGTCAAAAATTCTTGCAAGTAGCTCCATACACTACGTTTTGAAAATGAATTTTTTTTCACTTCTGTTGGAATTGTGTTTGATTTTAATGAAAGCAAATCAGTCATAGGATCCCAAACCAGTCCTAGAACCTTAAAAGTTCTATTGGTTCTTGAGGAGAAACTAACCCTTCATGTTGCCAAAGTTTTCGTAATTGCGAGTCATTGGTTGCCCATTTTTTGAGCAACATGCCCCCTTTTTCCATTAAGCTGCTTGCTTGCTTAGAAAACAAATATGCTGATTCCGCAGAAACACTTCCTGTCAGCAAATCATCCACATACATATTGTTGTCAATCAATTCAGCAATGTCCGGATTTGAATCTTCATGATTTTTAACGTGGAGACGAATAGCGGCTGCCAAGAGAAAAGGACTGGCCTTCAAACCAAATAGAACCCTGGTCATTCTGAAGATCTTTAAAACTGGTTCCTTTTCACTTGACCAGTCTTCATCTGTCCAAAGGAATCTTGCTGCGTCCCTCTCTTTTTCTTTAAGCTCGACCTGTAAAAAATCCTTTTCGACGTCACTTAATACTGCCACTTTATGTGACCTGAACCTCAATAACAGATACAAAATGCTTGGATTTAGGTTAGGACCTGTATATTGGCAACCATTCAAAGAATTGCATCCTTTTGAATGCGATGAGGCATCAAAGACAATACGTAGTTTTGTTTTTCTATCTTTTACTACTGGTTGATGAGGTATGTAGTACACGGGGTTCCCACTGTTTACTTTACTAGGAACTTCTTCTGTGTGTCCATTTTGTAAATATTCGTAAATACCTTTACGATACCGTTCTAACATTTGTGGGTCTTTTTGGAGCTTAAGAATCAGCTTCTTCAAACGCTCTTTTGCTAGGCCAAAATTATTGCATAGTTGATCCTTATTGTCAGCCCAAGGGATCTCCACTTGATAGCGTCCATTGACAAAAACTGTGGTCTCTTCAAAGCTCTGCAAAACAAGTGTCTCTTCTAAAGTACGCTGTGAGCTATTTTCTTTGGCTAAAGTACCACTTCTGTCCAATTCCCTTAGAGCAGAAATGTTTCTTTCTAGAGTTTCTAAGGAAGTTGATTCACTACGTGTAAACATAGCCACCGCAGAAACTGTTGGGATATGAGTTAAAGTTCTTCCCTGCATGACCCAACCAAAAATACTCTCTGAAGCCATTAGAAACGAGGACAGTCTTTTCATATGGCCCGTTACAATTCTCCAGTACCAGTCTGCGCCGACTAATACATCCACAGACACAGTACTTCCAGTGCCCATCAACTGCGACCATGACTGGGATCTTTGACTTTTCGAAAAATTTTCGATGCGGCTGCTTTCCCATAGTGTCACTCCACTACAAATTTCTTCCACTTGCAAAGCGTCGATTTGTAACATAGCACCATTGCTACCGTGCAACGCTAAAGGAATTAGACTTGTTACTTGCGTTTTCTGGTTACCTCCAAAGGAATGGACAGTGACCTTTTCCAGTTTATCTGTCGCCAAATTAAACTTCTGGACGATTCGCTTCGTCACAAAGGATCGCTCACTCCCTCCATCCAGTAAAACCACCACTTGTTGCATTACACCATTGTTTTCCAACCACACCCGCATGGCTTGTAAAACAAACATGGAATCTTGCGCCTGACTTGATGTACTTGCATGACAGCTTGCCGAAGTAACCAACGATTTTGCTTCTGATGGCTCTTTTTTTACCCCTAGGAACATTATTTTCTCGCAATGGACAAGTGTGATGTGCTTGTTGACAACTACGGCAGATAATCTTATTGTCACATTGATTGCGAAGATGAGCCTTTGATAGACAATTTGAGCAACGTTTTGAATCACGTAAAGCTGCTAGTCTTGCACTGTTTGACACAACTTCCGTGCACGCCGATGTAAAATGTGATTTTTTGCTGCAAAATATACAATATGGAGTTTTGCCACGAATAAACTGTTTACTTGTATCTTGTGATGCCACTAGGGTTGAAGAAGTAGTTGATACAATACCATCTTCTTTCCTTGCTTCTTGTTTCTTTACTTGCCCAGTTCTTGCTTCTTTACTTGTCTCTAATCTATTGCTTGTTATGCGCCACACCTTTTCTATATTTTCCAGTTCCTCTTGCATAGTTGTCAGTAACTGGTCTAAATCAAGTTTATTTTGGAATGTTTTTCCGTCCCACTCTGTCAGAATACTTCCAGGCATTGATTGTAGCACTATCGGGCAAAAAACAGCTGCTAACGACTTTACATCCGTGCCTAGTGCTTCCAAATCTCGCATGTGCATTTTTAATTCCTCTAGAAATCTTCTCAGATCTTGACCACTTCTTGTCATCTGAACTGGAGCAATTTTTAGCAATGCATTCATATGCTCTGTTACTAGTACGTCGGTTTTGCCATATACTTGGCTTTTAACAAGTCTATTGCCACAGTATAGTTTGCTTCAGTTAATTTTAGGCCTTGCATGGTCCGCAATGCTTCTCCCGTTAAGAAACCTCTAAGATAATTGAACTTGTCACTTTATTTAAGGAATTGTTACCATCTATCCCTGCCACAAACTGGTTCCAAAATCTTTCCCAATCTGTTAGGACTCCTTCAAATCTTGCTATTTGTAGCTTTGGTAACTTTAAATTAACTCGTCCACTCTGCACATGTAACGATGTAACTGAAGGGGGAGGTGGTGCTGCTATTGTAGCTAAATATCTTGTGGCTTTGCCTTTCGTTCGTACAATAGTCTCCAAGCATGCTTCATTATCTTCTATTTCTACGTCCAATTCTGCTGGATCAGTTAAGAGCTCCAAGTCACGAAGTATAGGAACCATAGTAGCCTCTTTCGCTTCTAAATTTATTAGCCCCAGTTCAACTTCTCCAACATCGTTTTTTGCGATGTCTGCTTCTATTTTTTGGATAACTCGTGCTATTACCACTTTGCGAGTTGCTCGACTTTTCTTCAATTGAGCTAATGTCATTGCTGCTGTTGCCATTTTTCTATACTTGTTTGTACACTTTGCTAAACTGACGTTATCTTGACTGTTTTTCGTACATTGACTTGGGAGTTTTGGACCTTCTTCCAGCGGTTTTGGTTTTTCTAAAATAATGGGACACAACTACCCGATTGCATGGCTCTTTTTTAGTTCAAATGGGTTTCGGCACCAAAATGTCAAAATAACTCGGCAGTGGGAGAGCCCAGCAACAAAAAATGGCGTCGTTTAGGCATAAAAAAGTCCAAAAATTGCATTAACATTACGACTGATTCCCAAGTTGTTTAATCTATATTAAAAAACATTACAACAATCAACGCTCATGCGCCAACAAAAACCTGCGCCCACCAACAAAATGTGGACGCGATAACAACAATGAACGGCATCGTCACTAACCGATGCCAACCAACAAGCTTAACTGATACCCAGAAAGGTGAAACATCACCCCCCAAAAATGGTGGCTTCAATTTTCACTCAAGATTTGCAACAGACCATAAGTCAAGACTAGAGACCGACGCATTTGGCAAACTTTGCCAGTGAGGCCTTGCATAGATCTTAAAAGCTCTAATTATATTGTTACATACTTTCACTGAAAGGGAACGTCTGATCATCATTGCACAAGTACGAGCTGTTTTAACAATACAGTTTCTATGGCTAGACGTCGTAAGATCCCTTGATAAAGTAATTTAATGTTGCTTTTATTTTTCAGACCGTTATTCTCAAAAAAGTAATTACAATTTTATTTTTCCTACCAAGTTGCAAGGCTTTAGCCTACATTTGCTAGCAAAGATAGGTAGTTGACAATCTTTAGCCCCAATCTCAGTATCCTTGATAAAACTACATAAGGCAAGGTAGTCGGGATGTCCTGTACAGTTTTGCATATCTTGACATCTTTCGATATATATTAGAAACAGCTTCAATTGGTATCGGTTTAGCATTGACTCCTGAAACTGACTACGAGCAGAAAGAAACGACCAAAGCCATTTGAGTATATCGACATCGAAACCCTATTTCAATTAGACATACCTCACAAACCTCACATCACTTGTATCGCGATAACATAGTGTAAGTGTTATATCCTGAAGCATAGTTGGGCATATCAATTTTCAGGTACTTGGGGGAGAAAAATAATGCGGCACAAAAGCTTAAATTGTGGTAAAATAGAGAGCAATGACCCACCTGACAAAAACTAGTGTAGGAATGTCAGCTAAGCGGCTTCCAATGGAGAATTTGACCCTCAACGTTGTAAATGTGCTGCTAGTTTCAATTTCCAGTCTGTTCATCTCCATGTTAAATCCCTTAGCGTGATTATTCACCGATATCGAGCGGCTTCCAGCTTGAGAAATTTGGCGAATGGCAGCAGTACGATACAAACTGCATACCTTTTCTGGTAAAGCCTGGGGGTGTAACGGGAATGGCGTGGGAGGATGCTTAAGTGCAAAAGTATTGTAGTAACCATTGTTAGTATTGTCGGCATCGTCTCCAATTGGACGGCCAAAGTTCGGACAATGACAACGGGAATACGTGAATACTGACGTGCGTATCTAGACACACGCTAGTGTCATCACAAATCTAAATGTTGCCGAAGAAAGTATACAGGGTATCTCTGAAGTCATGGTCATAAATCGACAGGGAGGTAGAACTGATCACATCTATAAAAAAAACTTATAAGAGACAATACGCCGGAAATGACTCGTTTCCGAGATAACGGGGCCTGTTCTCCAGGGTGACACAGGCATAGTCAGCCAACTTTTAAGGGGCAGCGCACCAGTAGGTTGAAATCGCCTTGACAGTGGCTTTGACCGCTCCCCCAGAAGGAACCTTTCGTGCCTCATGCAGACTAAAAGCATTGTTGCACATGCCACACAGCCATGATGAAAAAAAAGTCAAACTGGGTTTGGTACAAAAACGTAAAACTTCTCATTAATTTCTCTTGTGAAAAGAAAGTCTTCTCCCACTTAATTTCTTTGGTTTAGAGGAAAAGGATAAAACTTCAGATTAATTTCTTTACTTGTGGAAAGAAAAGTCTTCTCCCACTTAATCTCTTTGGTTTAGAGGAAAAGGATAAAACTTCCGATTAATTTCTTTACTTGTGGAAAGAAAAGTCTTCTCCCACTTAATGTGTTTGGTTTAGAGGAAAAAGATAAAAAAAACTTCCGATTAATTTCTTTACTTGTGGAAAGAAAAGTCTTCTACTTAATCGCTTTGGTTTAGAGGAAAAGGATAAAACTTCCGATTAATTTCCTTTCTTGTGGAAAGAAAAGTCTTCTCCTACTTAATCTCTTTGGTTTAGAGGAAAGGATAAAACTTCCGATTAATTTCTTTACTTGTGGAAAGAAATGTCTTCTCCTACTTAATCTCTTTGGTTTAGAGGAAAAGGATAAAACTTCCGATTAAT
>JAHWFP010111037.1:59631-77098 GCA_023313725.1 Lithobius niger
GTTTTTTAAGGCTTACGTCCGTATTTTATACGCTTAAGCGTTTTTTAATACTGATATGATAAACAATCACTCAAAAAGTAATAGTTATAGCCATCCTTTTTCCAACAATGGGGTACAGTAAGTGATTTATTGGATAATTGTTTCGTCCGAGCCCGAAAGGCGAGGATGTTCTGGTCCGAGTACGTGAAAACTATCCAATAAATCACTTACTGTACCCCATTGTTGGAAAAAGGATGGCTATAAGTTTCTTATCATACTAAAAAGCGGTGTTCGACGTTTGATCGTGTTTATTTACGACCATTAATGGTACTGAAATTGGTTTAGCACGGCTTGACTTTTCATTGTTACAACGGAGGGAAGACCAGCAATAATGAAATAGCACACGCATCTCCACATTCGCTCGCATGTTTATTGTTGTCCCTTCGATTTCGCTGAGCATTGATCGTTTTTTTATGTTTGCATTTGTATTATGGGTAATTCAGTGTTTCGTTGGGCGTTGACCAACTGTTTGACCAGGATGTAGATGAATTTTTGAGCCAGGCTTTAGCTGAAGCGGAAGGTGAAACAGTTTTAAGAAACCAGGGTCAATCTCTCAGTGAGAATGCAAAACATAGATTTTCATTTGTTAAAGAAGATGAAGCATTGTTGCAATAAGTATACATGGACATTTACTGCAACAATAAGTTGCATTGTTGTAACTATACATTTTTACTTACAGTATTGTTGCACATTAGCACACATTAGTATTAAAAAACGCTTAAGCGTATAAAATACGGATGTAAGCCTTAAAAAAACATAAAGCCCTAAAGGAAAATATATTAGAAAAAGACATGTAAGCCATCAGCGTCGCACTAATACGTGTAAAAGAATCTCCAGCGACCCAAAAAACAAGCTGGAGCTTCTTTTAACAAGATACAGCACAAAAGTGAATTACAAAGTTGTACGTGAGCATTAAACATGACAAACTACAAAACAGACTGAAAATCGGAGCATAATTACAATAGTTACGAGGAAAACAAAATAGCAACAAAGTCTTCCCTGAACGTTTTAACTGCCATTCAGTGAAGCTTAAGGCCTGCCTCTACAAGCGAGTGCATGAGTTTCGAGTCTTTCCTGCATCAATGAGTGCAGTTAATTTTCAGTTTCTAGTAAACGAAAACTGATGCGGATTAGGCCGAAATTAATAAGCCATCATTTACAACACAAGAAGTCGCGTTCGGTATGCGATTACTTTTTGATGTTACTTTTTTTTTTGCCGAAACCTAACGCCCTTTTGAGTGATTTTCAACCCGGTCGCAACAATTGGCCAGCAATGAAAACACGCATTGTCGTTACGAATCCCGTAACATTCATCCAAAGGTGGTAAAAAAAAACCTGGACATTCGAATGCGCGCACTTCTTAACAGCTTCATAAATCATTACGACATTACAGATTACATCCATTAAAGGGTAAATTACAAGTTTATGGTGAACAGGATGCAACAGACAAGATGAATTTGCTTCATTTGCTCACTGACAAAGGTGGATTTACATTTCTGCCACGAACTATGCAGATCCCCCCCCCCCACCTCCAACACCGCCCCCCAAAAATGCTTTCATCGGTCTTTTTTTCAGGAAAAATGCAGGATAGGCCTACGCTCAGAATGTGCCGAAAATACATAAGGTAGACGGGTGGGAAAACAGGGAGGGTGCATGGTTTAAAGGTTTGGGCGTTCGTATGCGTACATAAATTAGTTGCAGTAGTAAGCTAGTTGTAGTATTATTCGAAAGTACATGTTACCGACTAGAAGACATGACGTAAAAAACGGCCGGGAGGGGGGGGGGGGGACTTGCAAGGGACAGAAAAGAAAGTGCCCCCAAAGAACGAGGCGACAAATCTTTGACAAAAACTATTTATTCGACGTTTTCTCAAAATGCTCTTTACCTTATGGTGCTACACATTTTACAAAACAAGAAAAATAATTGCACCTTAACAATACAGAGGTCGTACGTTTTCTAGTAACAGGGGGTCGTAAAGGGGGGTGTACTTTTCCGATCCCTCCTCAGATGCCGGCACTTATAAACTATGCATGCCCCCTATTATGCCAACCACCCACCTATTTTCAGAGTATCCTAATCGTAGATCTCTCCTCCATTTTTTCTGGAACGTTTTTCCTGAAAAAAAAAACCCGATGAAAGCACTTTTTATTGGGGGGGGGGGAGGAGGCAAAATCTGCGTAGTCCCAGGTGGCAGAAATATAAATCCACCTCTTTCAATGAGCCAAGACGTAAATTGTTCTTGTCAGTTACTCCCTGTTCAGCATAAAATTGTACTTTACTTTTTAATGGAAGTAATATATAACGCCATAATGATTTATGAAGCTATTAAAAATTGCGGGCATTCGTAAATGTGAATGCCCAGGGTTTTCCGCCTTTGGAAATGAAGTTTGGGCATTCGTGACAACAATGCATTTTGCATTTGGCAATTGTTGCGACCGGGCATCAGCGCCGGGAAAAAAATAATAAATGTAAAATCAGAAAATAATTACATACCGAAGGTGATTTTCTGTGTTGAATGATGGCTCAATACTTTAGCCCTAAACCATATCATGCGTTGTTTTCGTTTATTGCATCCGGAAGTATACTCATTTACTTGCATTGATTGACACATTAAATATAGACACACGCTAGTATGTCGCGCCAAGTTAGGCAACAATCATCACAACAAACATCACATCAATTCAATTGTAGAGGTTGTAAACCATCGTAGCGCGGCGCCATAGCGTCAATGTCTTATATCTTGAATTGGGCACATTTCAGGTACTTCGGGGGGAAATAATAATGCGGTACACAGGTTAAATTATGTTGAAATCAAGAGCAATGACCCACCTGTCAAAAATTAACTCGTGTAGGAATTCCAGCTAAGCTGCTTTCAATGCAAAATCTGACCCTCAATAACGTTGAAAATGTGTAACAGCTAGTAGCTAGCTAGCTAATTCTAGTCCGCTCATCCCCATGTTAATTTCCATAGGGTGATTATTTATCAATACCGAGATAACGGGAAGGCTTCCAGCTATGAAATTGGACAAATGGCTGCAGTACGATACGAACTGCGTACCTTTTATGGTTTGTAGCCTAGGGGTGTAACGAGGATGGCGTGGGATGGCGCGTAATTACGAAAATATTGTTATAACCATTGTTAGTATTGTTGGCATCGTCTCTCATTGGACAGTCAAAGGTCGGACAATGACAACGTGTATACTGATTGATTTGATTTATTCATACGACAGCACTACGTGGGCAAACCCCTTAACCCCTTATACTGACGTGCGTGCCTAGACACACACTAGTGTAGCACGATAGATCTAAACAACGTTGCCAAATAAATTGTATTCACGTCCAATTCTCGAAAAATAAACCAACTCTAAAACAAAGCAATAAACAAAGCCAAACACTGGTGAAGAGGCCCCCAAGTTGAGAGTGTTTCGGCCCTTCTAAGGAGTGATATCAACACACCAAAACTAACGAAATAAAACAAATTACAACAAAATTAAAACCAAACCAAAAACCTATAAAGAGGTGACCAAGTTGAGAATGGTTCGGCCTATAGGCAAAAGGTAGTATCAAATTGTGGAAAACCAATTTCTTGCTGACGTGCCACTATATTACACATCTGCATGGTAGTGGAGTTGAGTGGAAAAAAGGAAAAAGGAAAAAAGAAGCCGCGAAAAAAGAGGCTACGGAAATAACCGAAGGAAAATGTTTTCTGTTTATTATTATTTTTAATAGGTTGGGTTGAGGGGGTGGGGAGGCGGGATTGAAGCTTAATGGTGCGTCGACAACTAGGTCATTAGTGCCAACCTCAGTCACAGTGCAGTAGTCCGGGTTGTTATTGCACCACGCATTAGAGATACTAATCAAACCTAGGTTAGGTAAGAAATTTCACTAGGAAACGGTGTTTTCTTTCGGCTATTTTCCTCGGATTGTTTTCCTTCGGCCATTTCCTGCAGATATCTCTGACTTTTTTTTTTTTTTTTAATTTTGCAGCATTTTGTCCACTGGCTGTCTACTATCCATTCCTTTTTTCCTGGACTTTCGATCTGCGGAAATCTTTCTCTTTGTTAACTCAAAGGAGTTAAGTATTAAATAGGACGGTAGGCCAAATGGGCTCGATAGATGGTAAATAAACACGGATGCAAACGTGTATTTACGTCGCCTTTTTTAATTTAATGTCAGACTGAGTGGGGAATTGAACCCACGACCTTTGAACGTAAAGGTCGAAGCACTACAGTAAGCCATACTGATATGGTCTTTTTTATTTAAAGCAAACGTCCATAGGCAGTATTAACACGCACACATATACACATAAACATAGACTTTCCTATCGCCTTTGTGGGGACGCATTGTTTGTGCACCATACACCAAATGAAATCAAAAGGAACACACAATAAAGCGTGAAATTAGAGATTAAATAGGACGGAGAGCCAAATATGGATGCAGACCTATTCACGTACCTTTCGGACTAAAATACCAGACTGCCTGAGCGGGTTATTAGCCTATGTTTTAATGTTCGGACTTCAGCACTTGGCCCATTCAGGCACTCTGATATTTAAATCCAAAAGGCAACGTAAATAGGTTTGCATCCATATTTATTTAAAGAACTTAAGTACTGCAATGATTGCCATTGTGTGGGACGTTTATTACGATAGTTGTATTAAATCTTAAACTAGAGAGTGTCGAGAATTAGGAGAACGACGGGAAGATAGGGCCAGAAACATTTTGCCAAAGAAGTGGGAACAGTTCTTCAAGAATCCTGAAAACAAAAATGGCTTTTCTTTTCTGACTCATGATGTAAGAGCTAGTCCGCTGTTTAACGATCTTAAGGTATTTCCTACTGTAGGTCCAGATGCCATAACAAATGAAGCTTTACCAAGTATGCTTACATACAATAACGATGAAGCAGATTCTCGAGTTTTCGTCCGTGCATTAAATGCAATGAGAAAAATTGGACTACAATAATCTGTATTAGGACAGTTCACACAGATAATGGGGTGCTGGCCATCTCATTTTTCCATGAATTGCAGAAGGAAGGTCTTCAAGCTATGTGCGTACAATTTAGGGCTGGAAAACACTTCCGAGGCAACCATCCATGAAATCGCCCAAAATCTGAGAGTGAAGAAGTCTGTAGCTTTATGAGGCTTTCATGCATTCTCAGGATGCGACAATCCTCTTGTTTTGCAGGTCGTGGAAAGACTACGATGTGGGATGTGGATTGGCCACAAGTAACTAAAGTATTTGAGTTTTTGTTCCATTATCGAAACGCCTTATGTATTCTCTGTACTACAATGCTATCTCGTTATATGCTACTGTTTTACCAGTGGGTGTAAGCTAGTAAATGAAGTCATGCATATTCTACAGCCAACAATACGACAATGGAGAATACTTCCCAACAACTGATGCTCTAATATTCTATTTCTGTGGAATTGATTTCAAAGTAGACATAAATGGGAACAGCTAAAAAACTGCTTGCTGTTACTGGACATTAGAAGACTGGGGCTCGAGTGTTGTGCAGAACACCTATTACCAAGTTTGGACAACCCATCCCGAAGTTTCACAAGCATGCAGGGCAAGAGTTTATAACTTGTCAAAGTAAAAAGGAGTGCCATGGAAATGTGTGTTGATGAAAAAAGTGGACTAAAGTGCACATTTGCTATGCAAAAATTGCAAAGGATACTAAGGAAGCCTAACAAAAGTACTTTAGGATTCTAAATTTGTATTTGAATGTTCTAAGCAATTGATCAGTTCTGCAGTTAAATTACGAAAACTGGTAAGCCTATGTTTGAGAAACGTAAATAAAGTTCACAAAAATTGCTTAATTTTGAAGTAAACCGCATACACTAAAAAGAAAATTTTTTTCTGCAAATTGTTATTCCTGGTCTTTTTTTTCCTTATAAAAAGAGCTTTCATTTGTTACCAAAAATATTAAAATCCGTTGAGCGGTTCTGGAGATAATAAAATTTGTAGCTTTTGCTGTGGCGGCCATTTTGATGACGTCGTAACTACTCTCCAGGGAGGAATTTCGGGTGGCTCCATCTCTTAAAATGTTACCCTTACCTACCACTTTCAGTATGCCAAGTTTTGCACTTCTATCATTACTGTAAATGCAGTTTTTGGCCAAATTACCATCATTTGCTACTCTACTATGTGTAGTGTATGACACAAAAACCTAAATTCTTTACGAAATGTTTATTACAGAAGTGACAAGTTAAAAAGGCCCAGCAGTGCACAAAAACCTCGGCCAGGGACGACAATGATTTATACAAAAAAGTGCTGCGTTGCACCCATGCGACTTTCCACTGTTAACTTAAAGATGTACTCCTTTCAATTAAGCCTTTCAATAACAATCTAAGTTCCCTTGTTAATGTTACACATCAAATTGTCACTCACTGCTACTGTTACTTTTTGTTTGTCAGTTTTGTCACTTACGAAAAAAACTTCTCTTGTAAAACTTCGTAGTGAAAGGACGCACACAGAGAAAGATGGAGTCTGTGAACGTCAATCCGCCATATGTAAAATGCCAAAGTGCAAATCCTTTTCAAGGCTAAGTCTCTACGAGCCTGCAGGTATTTGTGCTACAGCCAGCATGGGAAATCAAGCCTTACTCCAAGTATTTTACCAACGTAAATGAGCGAATAATACGCAACTGCGTTTCGTCGTTTGATAATGGCTACTCCAACTATGTTGGATCTTGGGACGGAGACCCTTTCCCAGAGCTGTCGATGCCCACACAAAAACTTCACAGTGAATGACATTTTTATATGCAGAAAGATTCAAATCAACGTAAACAATCATGTTTATATTTATAAAAATAAAAAAGAAAGTCCGGACCAGAAAAATTGAATTTCCGTTCACTCTTTATTTTGACTCATCTGACACAACCAAGGGTAGATGACGGTATAACGAAGACCAAACAGATTCACGTTGACCTCATCGTATTTAGAATGCTCGTGTTCTGTCCCTTTAGTAATTTAATTCGCACCTTTAAGTATTCACGTAAAATCAGCAATTTAAGTGGATGTGGCATCTAACCACGCTTTCGGTGTTAATACAGATTTTAAATAGTCCACACCTTGAAAATAAACAAGGGACTTTACAGCCTAAATGCATAGCTGCATTGCCTTACCACCACGACACCGCGTGAGGTATCTAAGCTTCTTCATGTCTCCATGCCTGAAATTTGGTATCGTTTGTGCTGACATGTTTGGTAACAGTTTTGGTGTTAGGACAATTGATGAGGATGCACATAAGAGTATAAATATTCCCTGCAAGTTTAAGATACCGTCAAGTTCCCAATAAGTAACGATTCCAAACTCCAGCACGATCCTCGTAAAGTTGACTGGAAGATAGGTCAGAAGCGCGTCAACAGACCTGCGAAACCGGACACAACTTCAATAAATGCATTGCTTAAAGACTACGTATAACATTTAAGAAAGGCAGACAGAAAAACTTACCTTGATAAGATGGAACAGTTATGGGTACCACACGAGTGTTGCCCAAATTCAAGCAAGGAACAGACAACACCAACAGCAAGTCCTTCATCACTATAAGGGGATTTCAATCCTAAGTGGCTTTGAAACTTTTAAAGTGTGGAAAACCCTCTTTAACGGCTTAGCTGAGGAGAAACACTGGACACCCGACGTACTTGTGAATTTGCCTCCTGATTCACAAGTCGCTACTCCTGAAGCAATCCATGAATGGCAACAGAAAAATGACGAATGCAAATGAATGTCTATGGCACCTAAGACCTTAATACATTTTCAGGGACAACAATACACCAAAGCAATTTGGGATCAACTTATTCTGGATTACGCTCGTGTGGATCCCTTCGAGGAAATAAAAAAACTTTGTGAATTGATTACAATCCAAATGGTGCAAACTGAAGATGTAGCTGGGCACAAAGACGAGTCTGAGCATTAATGGCTGAAATAGTTGCAACAGACTACCCACTTACCGAAAATGAAGCGTGTATCTTGACACTCAGAGGTGTTAAAAAATCTATCCTAATGTTATCAGGTTTCCCCAAAACAATTTGAAATTTTAATTACCAGACGGGAAGTAAAGGTTGGGTGTGTCGCCTGTAATTGAGGGGAGATGGGTTGGTGGTGGCAGTAGGATAACAAGATAAAACTATAGTAACTAATGATTATCAAAGGGAAAAATACCAGCTCACTAGCGTTAAATTTCAAACACATTTATTTTAAAACATGAAACTCTTTATGGGATTTATACAATTCTACGGAAATGGTGCGTTCAGTGCTTAACAGAGTTAACATAGGCTTACTCGATGGAATTCTCATAATGATAATAAATTATACAACTCAAATTATACACAGCACTTGCCTGAAATCGTAGGAGGTTTTTGCAGTACAGGTTCACAATGAAGATTCACATAAGTTCAAAAGCAGCAAACGATTTGTAGTTCGAGTCCCAGTACACGACAGACAGTTCGCTAGAGTTGTACTTTGGTAAAATGTCACACCAGCGTAGCAACAAGCCTGGTTGTAGAATGAACGCATCCAGTTCTGGAACGACGTCACGGCAACCTCTGTCTACACTTGACCGGCCAGCGCGAGTTCTTTGTTGATGCCGCCGGCGGTTTTTATATCGAGCCAGCCAAGACGCCGTATTTACATATGAGGAGTTTCATATAATAAAATAAAAATATAAAACAGGAATTAATATTTACAATTAATATCACACACAAATCTATATAATAAAATTAACATGAGTATGAAATAAAATACTTCCATCGAAATCTCATTAGAAATTAAGTGTTCCCACTGTGCATGAGTGGCATGCCCCGACGAGTCCCGGTGACGTCATAAATCATGACACTAAATGTAACCAGAGAGACACTACTAAGATCTGGTAGAGCCTTGATCTTTGAGCTATTGTAAACGGAACTCGTAGAAAGTCTAATTTACCCTACTGCTGATAAACCGACCTTTGCTACACTACCTTATGTTGTAGCACAGGCACAAGCGTACTTATTAAATAATCCAGCGTTATTAGGGGAATACCAGCATTCAGGTTATACTACTCAACATGTACCCAGCATCTAACATAACGCATCTAACGCATCTAACGCACCAAGCTAACCTACAACAGAGATCCAAATATCAGTCAACATGCTACTTCTATAACAACTCGTTTCGTTTCTCGGAAGAAAGTTATGAAGTAGACCAACAATTTTCAAGGGCCGGATACACCAATACTCCACTGCAACAGTCGAGACAATTTCAAACCAGAAAAGGATCACAGCGACGAGGGCAACTACGTGCATATTTTATAAAAGTTTGTCGCACGAATTTTGCGACTGATGCTCTGGACAACTCACGGCGCCCCCAGGAGCCCCGTTGTCTATGTTGCTTCGGATTTGAACAATTTTTCAATGCGTGTGGCACAAATGGACCCGGCCAAGATTTTCAATGCCAAATAAATTTTAATGGAACCCAGCAGCAAAGGCAATCATCCCTAGCAAACACTCCATGCAATCTGAACATACCGACTGCAGCTTATCAAAATGGGCAACAACAATGCCTTCCCACAACAATGAACCCAGAGGCAGTAGCCTTTCTGTGCCAACAACACAGGGCATTTGGTCTACAAGTAGGCCCAGCCAATAATACCGGTTAAATTAAAGCTGCAAAATGTGCTCAAGACGATTGCCAGCACGTTGTATCATATTCAAATAATTTTAATGCAAGATTTGATAGCGTGGGCGACCATCCGAACCACGAGGCCTCCGCGCACAATTCCGGGTCGACGGTCACACTAGTCAAACGCTATCATAAAATAATTGATAGACAAAAATGTCCACGAGTAAAAATCCTGTTGGCTTCCAACGGCACTTGTGCATATGGAGTTTTAAATGGCGACCGTTTTGATCGTAATGACAGGCTATTGCACACCCCATGATTTTGTAAAATGTCGTAGAAATGCTAACTGTATCAAAAAATTTATTGTTAGCATCACGTATGCTAAAAGGTGGACTAAATTTAAACTAAGAGGTAAAGGTGTTTATGTTAAAGAATGTAGGTTTCCCCGTCTCATAATGTTTGGACAAAGACAACACCACTTATTCAATATAAACCTGCATGTTGACAAAACTTATGATGTAATTGGTGAAACTGTATTGTGTGCACTCAGGGAGGCGGAATTGCAGGGATTAACAAACATCGTTTTTGGTTTACCTCCGTTAAATGATACGGCTCCTCCCTTAATTCCCATACCACAGCAACCAATTGTAATATACCTAAAACAGTTGATATGCCACATGAAATTCCCCTACTCCTAAGGAAGTAAATATTTTAGACCCTAATGCAATTCCATTTTGTCCTACAAGGCTTACACCCTTAGTATTCACAGGAATGTGACAATGTGCTACAAATTGCTCCCAACATGACCCGACCACATTCAACAATCAAATGCTGTACACAACGCCCATTAGGCTCATAACCCCAGTCAACGAGAATTATGAGGAATTCCAAGAATCTCTAACTTGTAATTCAATGGTTTCAAAGGTTCACTACTACCAAGCCCCATCGTACGTGATTGCTTGCGCAATCCCTCATTCATAGGATGATTTGTCTTCCGACGCTCTGAATGAAGATACCAATGTGGACGTATCGATCTTCATTACTCTGCTCCCAACGATATTAACTCCCATATTCTGGAATTTACAACCTTATTCCAAAATTCCAAATGGGCCTCTTGTGATGAGTAATTTCGTAGACATAGAAATGCTCACCGCAGAATATGGCATATCTCATATGAAACGTAGTGCCGAATAGTTGTTAGTGGTACTTTAGCCACCCCTAAACTTGCAGGCAAAGCCCCTCCACACTGTGATGTAATGTCTTCGGACGAAATTACGCAGTGGCTGTCATCCAGCGATCCCAGATAACCACCTAGTTCCACGTATGGCGAGATGGTCTGTAACGAATGCTAAATAAGCAGAGAGGAGGTACTTGCAAGGGGTGGGCGCATACTTTTTGTAGCCTTAGATGTCGGCACCCACTATTTATTTAGCCATGATTTGCCCACCAAGTCCATTATTCCTTATGTGCTGATTCAGGAGATTACACGTGGGCAAACAGAGACAGGCCAGCATCTTGGTCAGCTTGTAAAAGATGCTGCCCTTAAGTATCAGGCAAGGCTAAAAGAGTTTTGAGCAACAATGTGACTGTTTATGTCTGTACCACCCCTAGCTTGCCAGAGCAGAATAGCCTATCAGAAGAGAGTCACTTGATGCTTAAGAACTTTTTTTGGGGCCTCTACACTGATGCAGAACTATTGCAAGTTTTTTGGGGTTTGCCAGCCTTGAGGCCACCTTCAGCCACAACCTAATGTGCATAACAGCCATACCAGATGGTGTATCGCCCTACCAACTTTGATCAGGACGAATACCAGATGTCGGGATTACCAAACGTTTTGGTTGCCTGGCCTATGTGTATTTTCACCCTATTGTACGGGAACATAAACTAAGCCCAGTTGCGGTTCCCATGATTTTCATGGGATATGACGTCGATCGATGAGCGTATCATCTCTATGACCCTTTATGCGCTGATTTGGCCGTATTCACAGATGTAAAGGTTTTAGAACAAATAAATGCTTCCTCATATTTCAACCCCCCACCTCCGAACAGCACTACGTTGTCCTCCTCAGAATCCTCCGATGACACATCTATTGGTCTCCTTATGACCTAGCAGAACCCCGGTTCTCCAAGGGGTAATACCCCTTTACCTTCACAGACAGCTTCTTCTTTGCTTCTTTCAGCCTCCTCCTCTTCTCCGGTTTCCGCCCAGATGTCCTTCCCTTGGGCATCCAACCCGGTCCATACTGAAAGAGCAGACTCCTCAAACACGACTCGCCATACTCTTAACACCCCACGCCTAGGCCCCTTAAGAAGGGATTCTAGTAAGAGTAATACATCGATTCGTAGTACGCCTATACCCGTACAATTTGCCGTGGAAACCAGGTGATCTACAACAGCCTTTCCTGCTAAGCGAGATCTCGTATCTCTCCAACTACAGCATAGAAACTTCCTTTGCGCTGCTCGTGCCACCTACAGGCGCTTTCACCCCTTACAACCTCTTCATCCCTTTAACGGGAATCCTTCCTTAGTATACGGTCCGGCTTATGCCATTTAGTGCATTTTTTTTTTTACCATTTCTCTATACGGCTATAACCATTGACCTTATAGTGAGGTAGCTTAGTGATTTTATATGGACACGTCGGACAAAAGCATGAATTTTTTTTATGTGGCAAAGTTAGTGTATGGGAAATAAGACAATGGGCTGCTCCACGCAATCTGAAGCAGGCCTTATATACCAAAATAAGTTAATAGTTACAAAACTACGTACAGGGATCCACTTTTCACGACCATTAATAAACTGATCAATATACTGTAATACGTTGAAATTTTTTACAGGAGTTCTATACATCATTTATGACAAATAATGTTCTATGAGAAAATGTCAAAAATCCAACAGGAAGTGAATATACAGCTCACTTCCGATAAATGGTTTTTATCACATAACTCCTAAACTGTTTAACGGACAGGTCTCAAATTTTGCAGGCATATTCCAGAAAACATTTATGTCAATTGATATTTAACAAATTTTTGTTGTCGCTCTACCGGAAGTGATGGTAAATGTCAGTTCCGGCACTACTACTTCACTTAATGCATAACTTAAACGGGTAATCGGTAGGTACCAAGTTTTGCACATACCTTTCTTACATCTATAATAATTAAGAGAAAATCTATGAGAAAATGTCGAAATCCACCCGGAAGTGAATACACAGCGTACGTCTGGTAAATAGTCTCTATCACGTAACTCCTAAACTGTTCAACCGATAGGTCTCAAATTTTGCAGGCGTATTCTAGAGACCATTGCGTGAAATATTTGATGACATTTTGTCCTCACTTTACCGGAAGTCATAGTAAATGTCAGTATAGGATTTCTTTGCCCAGATGCATAATTCCTAAACAGGTTAATCAGCAGTATCCAAATTCTGCACTTAATTTCCTAACATCGATGACAAATAATGTCGCATTACGAAATGAAAAACTACCGAAAGTGAATGAGTATACAATGTCACTTCCAGTGAATAATCTACGACATAGCTCCCTTAGTTTGCTGGCGTGTTCAGTGAGATGGTAAAATAATTACAAAGAAAATTAATTTTCCTTGTGTCAGGCTGTGATGAAGCAGGGGAACTGGAATTAAAACGATGACTTAGCCTCAAAACACAATAAACCATGTACTCAGTCGGAGCAAGGCGATAATCAAGCATAAGCACAAGAACTTATTGCCACTGTTAGGCTTTGCCTTCAAGGTTATTGTTGCATCTCTCCAAGGCACAAATTCCGTATCCTCGCCATTGTAAACAGCAAATTAAGGGAGCTATGTCTTGGACTGATTATCGGAAGTGACATGTATATTCACATCCGGTAGTTGTTCTGCTTTCTTATCGAATATTATACATAATATATGTAAGAAAGGTCATGTGCAAAATTTGAAACCTACCGACTAAGTCGTTTAGCAGTTATGCATTAGTGAAGAAATCGTACCAGAACTAACATTTACCATCACTTCCGGTAGAGCTACAACAAAATGTCATTAACATTAATTAACGCAAATGATCTCTAGAATATGCCTGCAAACTTTGAGACCTGTCCGTCAAACGGTTTAGGAGTTACGTGATAAAAACTATTTACTGGAAATGAGCTGTATATTCACTTCCTGTTGGATTTTCGACATTTTCTCTTAGAACATTAATTGTCATAAATGATGTGTTAAACTACCGTAGTAAGTTTCAGTATATTGTGTTGATCGGTTTATTAATGGTCGTCAAAAGTGCTTCCGCGGTATGTAGTTTTGTTATTAATTACTTATTTTGGTAGTATATAAAGCCTGCTTCACCCAATGTATGTTCAGATTGCGTAGAGTAGCCCATTTTCTTATTGTCCATACACTAACTAAGCCACACACAAAAATTCATGCTTTTGTCCGCTAAGTCTTAATTCTATCAAATTTTGTTGCTAAGCACCCTAACTATTAGACTATTTGTTGAGCTCAAATTTTCTCTTTTTTGCTAGTTTATAAGTACGATTTAAGTACTAATTTTTTACCACTTCCTCCGCATAAAGAATGTTCCTTGTACAACATTGTCGAGACTACACCTGCTTTTACTGCTCCATCTCCCCCATTTTACAATTTTTGGGCTTAAATTAGGCTGGCTTGCCTGTGTAGTGCATGAGGCATAGACATTAACAATATAGGCCAAAAAAGGCGTAAACCCAGAACAAATTAGAAGACTTCTGAGTTTCATATATTTCATAGATATTAATTAACTCCCTCCACAACATAGGGCAGTCTCCCATGTTTTCCGACACCGGGAAACTCCGCCATCTTGGAAAATCGCCACCATCTTGGAAAAATTCGCACTATGCACGTGCATGCCTGTATCTCAGTAACCAGTGACCCAATTTTAAATTTTCATAAAAATGTTCATAAAACTTCAAGGAACAAAATACTTTGATATGAAATTCACTTAAATCCAATTCGTTTGGAGTAATTAACAGAAAAACACGAAAAAAAAGGTTTAAAATCGCAAATATTTACCGCAAATTATAGACTCCAAAAGTAATATTTTCACCTTTCATCCCGTTGTAGAAGTTGTAGCATGTACATCTATACGGTGTGTGCGTTCGCTCGCAGGGCTGGCAGGGCCGATAGGCGGGTTGTTATGTCAGTTTCGTGTGGTTTTGTGTGGTTTTGTTGTTATTGTCAGTTGGTTAGGTTAGAGAAGTTTGGGGTTCGGCATTTAATACTGCGGCAGTTAACTGGTTGGGGTTTGGCAGTTAATTGGTTAGGTTATGTTAATGATGATTTAACGAGTTTCTGCAATTTGGGATCAATTTGTAGTGCCTTCCGTGAAAATTAAAGGTAGGTTTTTTCTCTTTTTTCGAATTTCGGGCCATGTGCATAACAGGACCATGGGAAGATAACGGGCTCTCGTCCGATTTTTTTTACTGGACTAAGAATTGCCCCTGGTTGGCGCAAATGCACCGTTTGGCCGTGGTGAAGGTCCAAAGTTAGCACCGTGCCACGCCAGAAAACATGAAACTAGGCGAAAGTCCGCCAAGTTAAACGTCAAACCCCAACCAGTTCATTACCTCAAGTGAAAAGCCGAAGCCGGTTCCTAACCTAGCCTAATCGACAATAACGACAAAACCACACGAAACTGACAATAACAACCGACCTATATGATCTGTTTACGGGAAAAAATATCAGTTGGGAACATGAGAAGAAAACAGCCTCTCGTCCGTCAGCGCAAAGAGTGCGGCTTTCATTAATTTCTGACGGCCAAACGAAACCTTTGCCCAAAAATTTTATGGGAAAATGTTGTTCAGTTGATTATTTTACGTCATTCTATCCCAACGAGAGATCAATCGGTGAGGAACCCTTATTCTTTCCATAAGCCGCGTAAAGTAAACTTGTTCCCTACATTGTTTATTTTACTATCGAAAGTGATGGTGGAATGAATTTATAATTCTGCCTTTATTGTGTAGCGCTGCCCCTGCCTTCTAAATCTGTTAGCTATGTATCTAGTATGCACGATCCCGTTGTCTCACACGTTTGTCGAATTGATTATACTACAACAAACTGTTACACTAAATAATAGATTACACAATAATT
Organism: Lithobius niger; assembly: GCA_023313725.1. NCBI lineage: Eukaryota > Metazoa > Arthropoda > Chilopoda > Lithobiomorpha > Lithobiidae > Lithobius > Lithobius niger. The sequence goes on from JAHWFP010111037.1 coordinate 75,378, forward strand.
ACCTGATTAGCAGGAGCCACATAACTACCCGAATTGCCAATACGCGTAGAATCCTAGGACAGCCTTCCCAGCGAATCGTAAATTAGTCGCCATTTTTTTTCAATGGTTCGCCAATAGCCCGAAAATAGATAGAATTCCGTTTTCCGTGCATGTTGTAAAAACCTGAAATAAGCTGGGCCAGTTCAAGTTCAACTTTTTTTCCACAAAGAAACATAATTGGCAAAATTTTTTAGTTAAGGACCTACAACCCTTCATATGCAAACGATTTAACCATAAACTCTTCAATAACAACGCCTACACTTTGCTGGCACGTCTTCTAATCGAAATCATGAAAATCGACTAATATTTCAGTCACTTCCAGCCAGACGCTAAAGATGATAAGCATGACCGTTCAAATAAATGGCTGGAGTGGGATGTGACATCATTAAACAATAGCTCACGACGCAAGCCCCTGCTTCTCCCCGACTGTATTTCAATAACTGCTTTATGCATTATATGAATAATCAGTTAAAAAACAAGCCTTTGCTTAAAGGTGTACAACAATAGTTTTCAAAATATCACTCCTTTTGCAGTTACGCATAGCCCTGTTATTGTACCCCGTATTGTTTAGTAAGTAGGCAAGTAGGTAAATAAATCTAATCAATCAATCAATCAACTAGTTTTACGAATGAGCGAATGGGTGTATGACTAGCGTAGGCTCAATAAAGTAAAGTATAGTAACTAGTTTTATAATAACCTATACATAAATAATACGGAGCAGGCGGCCAAGTCACCGACCACGCCATTCTGTCGTACAATCAAGTACCCAACCCTGTAGTGCCATCTGTTGACGGGATTCACCTTCAAATTCGGGTTGGGACACTTTTCCAACGTCTTTGAACAGATGACGCCACTTACCAAACCTGCCTGCCATGTCGCCGTCTATTGACGGCCTTGGATTACAAGTTCGGGTTATAACACTTTTTCCAAAGTCTTCGAAGAGATGGCGCCACTTACCAGACTTGCCACACCGTTTTCGGGTTCGTTTTTTGGTATTTTTGTGGTACCAAAGCGGCCAACAAAGTTTTAGTCGCGCGGACTGTGCCATTGTTGGCGTTGGAGCTTAACAAAAAAAACAACCCGTGTCTACTAAACCAGACAACTTTAAACCAAACGACGATTGGTTCTTAATTTCGAGGTTCGAAATTGGCAGCTTGAAACGATGGAAAGGCGCATTTATTTCCTAAATGTTCACTTCCAGAAAGGAGTTGAATTGTTTTTAAGTGGGCTGCAACAATCGTTGCTTGCAACAATGTCGCCACGCACGGTACCGAGGTGAATTGTTTCAAAGGATTGACTTAAACATAGGGTTACTTGCATACTGAATGCTGGATATCTCAGGGCTTTTTTTTAGCCTTCAGTCAAACATACGCATGCGAATTTTCCGGAGCTGCACTGCAGGGGAAATGTCACGGGGCGGCGTTTTCGGGGGGTGCAGGAGAGGGTGCCAGGGCAAGTGTGTGTGGCGGGCAATGCTCGCTACTGAAGTGAATTGTTTCAAAGGATTAACTTAAACATGGGATTACTTGCTTACTGAATGCTGGATTTCACATTGTTTTTTTAGCCTTCAGTCAAACACACGCCAGAGACTTTTCCGGGTCTGCACCAAAGGGAAAATGTCACGGGGAGTCGTTTTCGGGGAGGGGGAGTCGGGCGAGCGTGTATGGGGGGAGGGGGCAGGA
>JAHWFP010111037.1:77198-101715 GCA_023313725.1 Lithobius niger
TGGGGATCGGGGGTTAAAGTAATTGTGGGGGAGAGGGCATATGTGGGAGCCATTCACAAGTGCGGTCTTCGGTTTCATAAATTTAAAACCAAAGACAAAACACCTGGAGCGAGGCGGGGGGGGGGGGGTTTGAGCAGCATGCGCACAGGCACAACTAGCTTATAATAGGCAGCAGCGGCCGAGTGCACCGGCTCGCCGTTCCGTCGTCCATTCAAGTAACTCACCCTGTAGTGCAATCTGTTGACGGGATTCGCCTTCAAATTCGGGTTGGGACACTTTTCCAACATCTTCGAACAAATGGCGCCACTTACCAAACCTGCCATGGCGTCGTCTGTTGACGGCCTTGGATTACAAGTTCGGATTTTAATACTTTTTTCAAAGTCTTCGAAGAGATGGTGCCACTCACCAGACCTGCCGCACTGTTTTTTGGATCATATTTTGGCGATTGTTGTGGTACCATAGCGGAAACAAAGTTTTAGTCACGTGAAATGTGCCATTGTAGCGTTTGAGCTAAAAAAAAAAACACCAACCCGTGTCTACTAAACCAGACAACTTTAAACCAAACGACGATTGGTTCTTAATTTCGATATTCGCAGCCTGATACGATGGAAAGGCGCATTTATTTCCCAAATGCTCACTTCCAGAAAGGAATTGAATTGTTTTTAAGTGGGCGGCAACAATTGTTGCTTGCAACAATGTCGCAATGCACGGTACCGAGGTGAATTGTTTCAAAGAACTAACTTAAACATAGGGTTACTTGCTTTCTGAATGCTGGATTTCTCAGTGATAGGGTTTTTTTTTTAACCTATAGTCAAACATACGCATGCGACTTTTCCGAAGCTGAACCAAAGGGAAAATGTTATGGGGCGGCGTTTTTGGGGAGTGGGGGAGAGGGGGCCAGGGTAAGTGAGTGTAGCGGGCAATGCGCGCATACGAAGTGAATTGTTTCAAAGGATTAACTTAAACAGGGATTACTTGCTTACAGAATGCTGGATTTCTCAGTGATAGGTTTTTTTGGCCTTCAGTCAAACACACGCCAGCGACTTTTCCGGGGCTGCACCAAAGGGAGAATGTCACGGGGCGACGTTTTCGGGGAGGGGAAGGAGGGCAAGCGTGTATGGGGGGACACGTATTTGAATCCGGGAGGGGGCACGAGTATGGGTGTTAAACTAATTGTGGGGGATAGGCCATATGTGGGAGCAATTCACATCTGCGGTTTGATAAATTTAAAACCAAACACCTGGAGGGAGGCGGGGGGGGGGGGGGGGGGCGCAGCATATATGTATATAAAAAAAACTAGTTGTGCCCGTGCGGTGCGCAGCATGGGGGCCAAACAATTTTTTTTATATACATATAGAGAGAGGAATATTAAAGATGCATTCCATCCTGGACATTTTGAAAAGCCTATGACAGTACCTGTGCTGCGTCGTGCAATGCCTATATTTCATTTTAAGCAGCACTGTATCCTGTGTGGGTAGGATGCCTATTTCGATCTAAAACGAAAGAAAGATCGTGTAATTTCAAGGGTTCACTGCAGACTTGTTAAATTCAAACTTCTTTACTTCCTCCTTAGACATAACGCAATTTACAAAAATAAACATTTAACAATCCGCACATGAATCGAGAAATTGTCCAACAAGACAGTTCGTGCATAGAGTTCTGTCCTTGTTGCGTTCTTGTTGGGAAAGACCTCCTTTCGCGCCAAACCATCTTCATTATAAGGGCTCGTTGCCGCTACAATATGGAAACACTTTCCGTAAAAGGAACGCACGTGTCTCGCACGTGGAAATTGTAGCTAAAGGCCCGCATACCACACTTGGCAAATGTTTCTTTGAAGCGTTCGAATAGAACGACGTAATTAGCCCTAATTATAGTCATTAGGTAATTACGGTCAAGTCAGCAAGCAAGATATGGCAACTTTACACCTCAAACCCAACGCTGTGATTCGTCCACAACAAATCACGGTAAGTGCAGGCCACTAGTGATGCATATCACCAAGAACGCTGTACAGAAGGCAAAGAACAATCTCCAACCCTCTGAGCACAAACACATCACCGCACTTTGGCTGCACTGCACAACACACCAACACTGCACAACACATTTTGCACACTGCCACCTCTGCACACTGCTGCACACCGCTGCACTCTTCTGCACATTGCTACACACCACTGTACTCCACAACACCACTCCACATTCACAACGCGGCAACAGGACCATCTCAATACCAAACTGCCCCACTGACACACCAAATACGACACACCAATTTTACACTCTGCAGCACTCAGGAAACTCTCTCTTTAACGAGCAATCCATCCACTTATGCTTACAACACACCACAAGAAAGCCTTAAAATAAAACTTTCTTTTCGCTCCATCACTTCTCTTGCCACCCTAAACACACCATACCACAAAACACCACACACAACAATCCACCTCCCTGGATCCAACTCAAAAGTACTGTTCACCACTGGAGAAAACACATTTTTGCCATGGCAAACCCCCCTACACTCAGCATTAGGGCGGTTGTCCCCCTTTCCCCAGCAAAAAAGTAAACATGCCACACATATCCAAACAATGCTAACAATAACACTGTAAACCTTGCATGTTAACAACAACACGAAAACCTCGTCAGACACAGAATTCAACAACACTTTGGGAGAAGCAAGCACCCACTGCAGCTTGTGAAAAGCTTTCCCGCAGCAACTGCCCCCTCCCACTTTGACTGGTGCCCCTTTGTTCACACTAACAGCTAAAGGCAACACCAACTTTGCATAGATTTTTAACATGTGCAAGCCATCACCAGTCAATCCTAACCTAGACTTGACTTTTTTCTTCGTGTTTATAACCAATAAAGCAGATTTTGCTTCCACTTTTACTACAACTAGGCACCTACACTTTTCCTTTACCCTTGCAGACAGAGGGCCACTAATAACTTCCTCGTTCACTTGTCTGCTCGCGACATTCCCAGGTTTCCCTCCTGAATCCCACACCCGAGATTGCCTGTACAACCTTTACCATTCACTCCGTTCTCTCCTTCCACTCCCATGACCTTCAATCCAACCTTATTACTAGTAGTAACCTGTGCAAACTCATCTTTCCATATTTCCCTCTTTCCATCTGCGATTTCCCTCTTTAATCTCACCTTACTTCCGTAAACTAACTCCTCTGGAGTGAAGTTTGCCGTCTCACAAGAAGTAGACGTACTTGCAAACTTAGCTGGTGCTAAAACATCGTTCTCTTTATCAGGATACTCCAAATCCAAAGCCCTGCTACAGTCTTCCCTCGTTCCGTGCAACCTTTCTACAGCCTGAGACTGCGGATGATAAGGCTTACTATTTACAAGGCCTATTTCACACTCCTTCAAGAAACAAGCAGCCCGTTCAGAAACAAACGGTTTCCCAAGATTCGATTGGAGTTCCACAGAGAACCCAACCCTTGAACAAATCGCTAAGCTTTACTACCATGTGTGAGTTAGCCTCCCTGACAGCCACTGCTTCAGGATACCTAGTCGCCCTATAACGAACCTTTAAGACATGCGTATTTTCGTCAGACGTCACTTTGAAAGGCTTTACGAAATCCACTTCCACCTTAATGAAAGGCTCTGCCACAACCGGAACCAAAATCATTTCGTCCTCTCCCTTCCTTACACCTTTTCTATATTTCTTACAGATTTCACACCACTCTATCCAATTTTTACATTGTGCACACATTCTTGGCCCATGCACTACGTCTTGCAACCTAGCAATGTTCGTTTCCGTGGCCATGTGCCCAAAATAGGCATTAGCATGTGCCATCCTTACCAGTTCCTCCGTAAGCATTTTAGGTACCACTACCTGATCACCCAATTTGGTGCCATTTGCTGCCGCCCATTTCCTACGTAAGTCATCATCCTTCCAAAAAAAAGATGTCCCTTCAATGTCAGCTACCACTTCACATCCCTCCAACCCAGGATCAAGCACCTGCCCTTGCTTTAAAACTTCAGCCTTAGCAGCTAACAAGTCTTGAATTCCTGCTGTCAACAAACCTCCATTTCCATTCCTTACAACCTTTTTACTAATTTCCGTACTCCTTACAGAGTCGGCCACAACACTAGCTTGTTTATTGACTAAAACGTGTTGTGACTGGACAACTGTATCATTTGGTACAAGCCCATTCATTATCTTCGACCTTGACACTAATTTCAGCTATTACCTTATTTTCACTTGCAACATTTCTAACACTTTCCTCCGTTTCCTCATCTTCAATTTTAAAAAGACCATCCAATACATCACCATCAATAAATTGCTCTGCAGCCTGCTTTTCGTTACTTTTCTTTCCATTGATACCTGTTTTCGACCTAGCTATCTCAGTCCGTGTTTTGTTTACCTTTGTTTCAATTTTCTGTAGCTTTTCGTAAGACTTTTGGCTAAGCAGAAAGGCGTACGCTTCGTCCTTAAAAAATGGCGACACACCGCATTCCAGCATAATGTAGCCATCTTCTGTAGCCAACTTTACCTTTGCCACAGGAAAGTCTGTCACGTTTTGACTTACAACTGACGACAAAACAACTCTTTTCCCCGTGAACGAACTAGGCTCTACTATTTTACTTGAAACCACATCCATAAAAGCACCTGTATCCAGCAAATAACTACCAGGCTTTCCATTAATTATACATAACTGGCTTTCCACCGACTGTGTACCACCTTTACCTTTAAAAGAGCTAACCTCCTTTCCACTGTGTACACCAGGCAATTGAGTACATACATTTCCCACCGAGGCTTTGGTACCATTGTTGGGACAATCCCTTTTCAAATGCGAGCTCGAGCTACAAATGTAGCACTTACGTGGCTCGTGCGCCTTTAAAGGCACTCTCCTACTAGACTGATTATTGTCGATAGCTTGCGGCCTTGCTTGCGCATTGTAAGCCGAAGCTGTAGTACCATTGCTCGTACCATTATTACCTGAACCATTTCTAGTACCACTATTGCTATTGTTACCATTACCATTGTTACTGTTCCCATAGTTACTAGTACCATTCCCTTGGTTGCCTCCACCATTCTGCGAATTACCACTCCCTCCATTGTTTCTGTTACCTTGACTACCTTGATAACCATTACCATTCCGATACCTGCCATAACCATTACCATTGTTACCTCCTCCACGGTAATTATTTCTGCCCTGTGGTCCGCCATTTACATTGTCAGAACCACTCCCCTGTCTTAGAACTGCTTCTTGGCGATTAACGCAGTAATCGTCTGCAAGCGAAGCTAAGTTCAAAACAGACTCTTGTTTACCCTTATCAATGAGCCATATTCTTATCGGACTTCGTACCTTATTCAAAAAAATCCTCTATTAATACCTGCTGGAACAATTTTTGGAAAGAATCCCCACAATCAAGTTCCTTAACCCATTCAGTACCCAGTGTTGTCAAAGTGTGAGCAAAATCTAAGTATACGTTTGTTTATCAGTTTTTTTTGCTGACCTAAACTGGTTATGTAAACACTGCTCTGTAACATTAAATCTTACTTTAAGAGCTTTAACACACAGATCAAACTTTGCAAAGTCATCATCAGAAAGACGCATGAGTGTTTCCCGCGCTTTCCCTGTTAACAAAGATAACAATCTGAAAGGCCACTCTTCTTTGTTAAAGCCCATCCTATCACAAATTCTAGTAAAACCAGACAAGAAAACTAATATGTTGTCTTCCTTCTCCCTGAAGGGTTGGCACAACTTCGACATGTCATAACGTTTTTCTTGTTGTACAGACTCTGTTTTTACCTTTAATTGTTCTTGCTTAAAGGACAACTCTCTTGCCTGCATTTCATCATTATGCTGCCTAGCATTTTTATTTATACGCAGCTCATGCTCCTGTTTCTCCCTCGTTAATCTATCTTCCCGTTCCCACCTCTCTCGTTCTAGCTCTGCCTCCCTTGCAAATTTTTCTCTTTCAATTTCGTCCTCCCTCTCTCTTAATTCTTTTTCCCTTGCTAATTTTTCCCTTGCCAATTCGTCCTCCCTCTCTCTTAAAGCCTCCTCCCTTTTTAATTTTTCTTTCTCTACACTTAACCTTTCCCTCTCTAATTCTTTTTCTTCTTGCCTTTCCTGCCTTTTCCTTAATTCCCTCTCTTTTAGTTCCTGTTTTTCTTGTAATTCCCTCTTTTAGTTCCTGTTTTTCTTGTAATTCCCTCTCTTTTTCTTAATTTATTATCCTTTTAGCCTCCTCTACAGTTTTAACTGCTTCTGCGATATCATCAGCCAACAAAGTTTCTCCCTCCAACCCACCTTTAAACATAGCCAGAATTTCACTTTTTCTCTTAGGCGCATGCAACCCTAATTCTTCGCACACAGCTTTCAAATCAACCACAGTTTTATCACTAAGCAACTCCATTGTAAAATTAATTAAGTACCTAAGTAACCAGCGATAAAAAAAACGCACCAACACGCACAACAGTTCCCGCAAGCTTTAAACAACACTTTTTTCCCAAACGCCCTAATACCAAGGTGTAAAAAAAGTTTGCCACAGCTCACCTGTTGCCGCGTTGTGGAGACGCTGCCAAGACGACTTCTACATCCAAACTGACGAACCCAGGCTTGCACTGACGATGACTTCAAACTCTATTTCGCTTCTTCCATTACCGGAATTCGCCGAAATCTTCCCTCTCACACAACGAAGTGCAGCATTACCGCCCACTCTCGCTGATCGGAATGTTCTCCGTCCCTCGTCCAGTCGCAATCTTTTCTGCCAGCTCAGCTTTTCCGTCTCTTGACTCGTCTTTCTTGAACAGCAGGAAGTCCCTTTAATCTTCCTCCCACGCTGGTTGCCGCCAAAGGCGAAATTCTGCCATGTAAAGTGAACCCACTGAGTTGGAGAAGCTCACCACTACCATCTAAGTTGACTTGACCGCCGACTTTCGATGCAGCTGTGTCCCTTTAACGTGAAAGTCCGGATGTACGCCAAAACTGCTGGTTTCTTCAACGTGTAAGTCCGGCTTGACCACTGCCACCAATGTATTTACTTTACACTTGATCCAGACGCAATTTGCTTCACCACTGCCAATGTAGCCACAAAGGCAGCACCCTGACCGTTGAAACTCGAACAAATCGACATGAACTACAGCTGCTTCCTCGACGTGAAAGTACGGCTACACCGCTGCCACCAATGTAATTTCAAGGGTTCACTGCAGACTTGTTAAATTCAAACTTCTTTACTTCCTCCTTAGACATAACGCAATTTATAAAAATAAACATTTAACAATCCGCACATGAATCGAGTAATTGTCCAACAAGACAGTTCGTGCATAGAGTTCTGTCCTTGTTGCGTTCTTGTTGGGAAAGACCTCCTTTCGCGCCAAACCATCTTCATTATAAGGGCTCGTTGCCGCTACAATATGGAAACACTTCCGTAAAAGGAACGCACGTGTCTCGCACGTGGAAATTGTAGCTAAAGGGCCCCATACCACACTTAGCAAATGTTTCTTTGAAGCGTTCGAATAGAACGACGAAATTAGCCCTAATTGTAGTCATTATGTAATTACGGTCAAGTCAGCAAGCAAGAGATGGCAACTTTACAATCGGAAAGACAAAAAACTGTATATGAAGTAAGAACGTTCCAGAGAGAGAATAGTTTGCTGAACATAGCATAAGTTCGTGATGAATCCTGGAGTAGGGCAGCTAGAGGATTGAATTGTTACTTTCTGTGAAAAGCATGAAATTTGGTATGGATGCACATGAATGGTAGCTGGAAAAAAATAGCAATTACAGCAAGTCAAAATCATGATTTACCTCTCCCTCCCCCCCCCCAATCGTTTTTTTTTTCTGTAACCATGAGTGTGCAAAATTGTTTAGATTAGATAGGGATCGTCCTACGCCCATTAAAAAGTAGTGGCGTAGCAGGCGATAGCGTATGGTGATTTTCGTTTTCAAAGTGCTCTTGCGAGCTTTCTAATAGCTAGAAATAGACATGCTTAGAATATTCTGAAGGATGGGGATATAGAATTTCCATCAATCCTAACCAAACTTGTTCAGCTTAGATAGGGATCGTCCTACGGCCATTTAAAGGTGAAGATGTAATGGGGTAGCGGTGATAGCATATAGTGATTTTCGTTTTCAAAGTGCTCTTGCGAGCTTTCTAATAGCTAGATATAGACATCCTTAGGATATTCTGAAAAGTGGGGACATAATTATATTTTCCATCAATTCTAACCAAAATTGTTTAGCTTAGATAGGAGCTATCCTACACCTATTTAAAGGTGAAGTAGTAATGGCGTAGTGGCGAAAGAGTGTAGTGTCGTTTTCAAAATGCTCTTGCGAGATTTCTGATAGCCCGAAACGGACATGGTTAGGATATTCTCAAAGACGGGGATCTATTCTTTCCACCAATTGTAACAGACATTGTTTAGCTTAGATAGACACCGTCCTATACTGTAAAAACAAAAGGTGACAATGAGTAGCCAAGTGACACTTCAGCGTGTCTGTTGGGTGACAATATGGTGACAAAGGGTGCCACTGGGGTGAAATCATCAAATGGGTTGACTTAGGTGTCACTCGGCACCTTGTGGGTGTGAAGTGGCACCTTAAAGCTACCAGTGAAGGTGAGTTCGGAGTGCCATTGGGTGAACGTCGTGTATCAAAGGTGAAAAATACGTTTTGTTGTTCAATATTTCACCCTTTATGGTTATCGAGGTGCTGGTTGAGACCAGTGCTGGTATCAATTGACCCCTAGGTGTTTTGGTGCCTAATTTTCCAAGCTTTTTCACCTTGATAAGTGCCAGCGGTCACCGTCACTTAGTTACATAAATTGTCACCCTTTTGGTAGACAAATGGCACCTCAACTGGCTCCATGACTGAGGTGCTGGTTGAGAGCAGTGGTGGTACCAATAGACCCCCACGTAGTTTGGTGTCTAATTTTCTTAGCTATTTCACCTCGATAAGGTCCCAGCGGTTACCGTCAGTCACTTACATGCATTTTCACCATTTTCTTCGCTAAACGGCACCAGAACTAATTGATATTAAATGATCAATTGGTATAAATTATCCTAGGCCTGGGTGTCAACCATTCAGTAGAATGAACCCCCAAACAAGCAGACGTTTATGTTATTTCGCTTGCTGAAACCGTATTCGTTTCGCCCTTGTCATTTGCCCTAGCCTAGCTCTCATGTACAAAGTTTTCTCTACTGACGAGCCCAAACAAGGGCGAAACAATTTGTCTAGAGATCTTTGTGGGTGATAGCTAATTGATATTAAATGATCAATTGGTAAAAATTTTCCTAGGCCTGGGTGTCAACCATTCTAGCCCCAAACAAGCAGACTTTTCTGCTCTTTCGCTTGCTGAAACTGTATTCGTTTCGCCCTTGTCATTTGCCCTAGCAAGCCTAGTGTAGCACCTTCGGGTGAAAAAAAGTTAGAGCCGAAAGGGACGAGTGGGTGAAAATAGGGTGAAAATCATGAGGTGTAAAAATATTCATTAGGAAGTGAGCTGGCACGTTAGGGTGAAAAAACGTTTGTGCCAGTAGGTACTATGGGTGAAAATAGGGTGAAATTAAAATCCAATCACGGGGTACAAACTTATTCATTTAAGTGTCAATTGGCACCTGAAGAGTGAAATGTGTTTTAATTTGTAAGAGGACAACAGTCACCCTTAACATGATTATGAGCACTTTAGACATGGGTGCATAGACATAGACATGGCTGCATTAAGGGTGACAAAAGGCACTTTTGGTGTTCCATATACGGGACAAGAAAATTCACCCCTAAAGGTGCCCAATGGCACCTTTCATTTTTACAGTGTACGCCCGTTTAAAGGTATAGCGTTAATTGGTATAGCGGCTCGTTTCAATTTCGAAGTGCCATTGTAATCTCATATTTGTATTTGTTTTTAAGTTAAACTACTTCAGTTAGAAAAATAGATCCCCACCGTTTAGAAAATGCAAAGCTTGTCCATTTCGGGCTATTAGAGGGCTCGCAAGAGCACGTTGAATTCGAATATCACCATACGCTTTCGCCGCTACACTGTTACCTCTTCACCTTTAAATGGGCGTAGGACAGTCCCTATCTAAGTTCAGGCTATTCGAAAGCTCGCAAGACCAATTTGAAACCAAAGGTCACTATAACAACCAATTGAACAAAGGAGTGCTCGTGCAAATTTAGGGTGGTAAGCTTGAAATACGATTTTAGGCAAATCATTGTCTAGCACAGACTGCTGCATACATTTTATAGTAATTCACTGTTTAGTTTAATCGTTTTGTAATACTCTTGTGTTATTTCTCAATGGGTTGATGTATTGCATGACCATGACAACGAACGTATAGTAACTACGGAGTCCAATAGGGCCATAGGTAACCAAACAGGGGTGCTATTTTGAAAACTATCGGTGCTAAAATCTTAAAGAAGGGGTCGTTGTTTTTATTATAGTACGTACTACAACTTCCACACTGGAATGATAGGTGAAAATATTAGTTTTGAATCGATAATTAGTGATACATATCGCTCTTAAACCTCCCCCCCCCATTTTTTCGTTTATTACTCCTAATGTATTGGGTTTTAGATTGATTTATTTTCTAACCACAGTAGTTCCTTGACGTTTTATGAACATTTTTCAGCTTCAAAATTGAGCAGACGGTGCTCAAATGCTGGCATGCACGTGTGTAATGTAAATTTTTCCAAGATAGCGGAATTTCCCAGTGTCGGAAAACATGGGAGACCATCTATGTTGTAGAGGTAATTAATATCTATGACATATATGAAAATTGAAAGTCTTCTAATTTGTTATGGGTCAAACCCAAGTTTGCCTGGGCTAAAAATACTAGCTTACCTGTGTAGTGCATCACGCACAAACCTAAATACTTTAGGAAATGTTATTATTGCATAAATGCTGTTTCCAACTACAGAAGGGCCCAGCAATACACAAAAGCCTCGGCCGGGGTTAAACTGTAGCAATGCATGATATCAATCTCTTTTCTCTTTATCTTTAATTAATGTTACACATCGAATTATCACTCACTGCTACTGTTACTTATTGTTGTTTTGGCCGTTTTTTGTTTTTCACTTAGGAAAAAAAAAACTTCTGCAAAATTTCGTAGTGAAAGGACGTACACAGCGAAAAATGGAGTCTGCGAAAGTCAATCCGCCTTTCGTAAACTGCTGAAGTGCAAGTCCTTTTCAAGGCTAAGTCTCTACGAGCCATGTAGATATTTGTACTAAAGCCACCCTGGGAAATCAAGACTTACTCAAAGTATTTAACCAACGTAAATGAGCGAATAATAAGCAAATACGTTTCGTCGTTTTATAATGGCTACTCCAACCATGATGGAACTTGGGACGGAGACGTTCCAACATTAACAGAAGTAGATTGTCCCTTTCCCGGAGCTGTCGATTCCCATACAACGACTTCACAGTGAGAACTAACGATATTATATATTTATACATGCAGAAAGATTCAAATCAACGTTAACAATCATGTTTATATTTTATACAAAATAAAAGGAAGTCCGGACCAGAAAAAATGGATTTCGGCTTATCCAGTATTTTGACTCACCTGACACAACCAAGGGTAGATGACGGTATAACGAAGACCAAACAGATTCACCTTGACCTCATCGTATTTAGAATGCTCCTGTTTTGTCCCTTTAGTAATTTTAATTAGCACCTTTAATTATTCACATAAAATCGGCAATTTAAGTGGCTGTGGCATCGAACCACGCTATACCCAAGAATTGAGAAGCCTTTCGGTGTTAATGCAGATTTTAAATAGTCCACAACTTGAAAATAAACAAGGGACTTTACAGCCTCAATGCGTTGCTGCATTGCTTCGCCACCACGACACCGCGCGTGACATCTAGATTCTTCAGGTATTCATGCCTGACAAATGCTTTCAATCAAAGGGACGCCTCCACCCAGGGTTCCCCTTTCCTACCCGCACTGATAGGTAGGAAAGGGGAAGAAGACGGGAAGCCCAGGGATCTGAGGGTTCATCTAACCAAGGTGATTTTATAAAATTAGGACCTACAACACACCATCAAATTTGCATAAAATGTACCAGGGTGACTTGAATTCACGTTAAAATGATGCGGGCAGGATTTTCTGCAGGGGTGTCCACCAAATGCCCTTTCTCTATCCAAGCAGGGGATCTGGGGGAGTGCCGTAACAAGGAGGTCGAAAGCCAATATATACCTAGCCTAATTTAGCCTAGTTATATGGGACCACTGCACTGTGACTGAGGTTGGCGCTAATGACCAAGTTGTCGACGCGCCATTAAGCCTCAATCCCCCCCCCCCCTAGTTATATGGGACCATTTCTGCCCTCTGGTGAGTATTCCTGGACTTGACAATTAGAATAAAGAATATTAAAAAAAAATGAGCGTCCTTAAACACACGAAGGGAGTTCTTCGTGCAACTCCAGGATGCACCACAGCGTGATTCCATACGCATAATTTTAAAAGTAGAAAAAAAAAACGAAAGAAGCTAAAAAGGTTTTAAAAGTTCGAAAAAGCGTTTTCGTTGGAAATTTTTAAAAAAGCATAAACGAGCGCATGTGGCATCTAATACGACGTACACAATGCATTTTTTTTTACAGGTTTCGAACTTTGGTTTAACGCTTTTGTAAGTCAATTTGACACATTTGTACTTGGATTTAACACTTTTGTACTTCAATTTAACGTTAGTGGATTTCAAATTAATACTATCGTCTTTGGATTTAACACACTTGCACTTGAATTTAACACTTCTGCACTTAAAATTAAAGCATTGAAATAACTAATTATTTTTATTCGCTGTAAAGAATGTGAAATTTTACGAAATACGCTTATAAAATTTTTATAATTGCTACTGTTATGTAATTTCACTGCAACGCTTCCGGAACTCGACGAAATATCCTATAGCTCTTTAAATATATGACGATAAGAGCGGCGTTTGGAGCGAAAAGGAAAGATGATTGGATGATTGCTTTTGAGTTACTAGCTGGTTTATGCCAAAGCAAAGAGTGTGAGTGATGATTCACTGGGATATATGACAAGTAGTGGCAGTGGCGAAACTAATGGTAGAAATCTTGACAGCAATATTACTGACTTCGACGTACGGCAGAGAGCAAGTAGTACTAAACAATGAGCCTGCCAGGAAAGCCACGGAACGACGACGACGAGTCTCAAGGGACACCTTTTCAAAAACATCAAATATTCAAAACCATTGTTGAGCTTGTAGCTGACGAAAGAATTCACAAGGAGGAGCTGTACTACATACCAATAATAGGAAAACAAGTAAATAATACAAAAATATCACTACTATATTTTTAAATGTCACTACACTGCATTTTTACAGTATTATAGGTGGCAGACATTTACAAAATTAGTAAAGATACTGTTTTCTCGAAAGGAGAACCGAGTGGGAAAACCTAAAACAAGGAGGCTGGAAGCCAATATTTACACGAGCATAAACTTGACAGATAATAAATTACGCGGAAACATACAATGAGAAGCGCCTCGTACAAGTGTGAGGGTGCGGCAGCCGCCACTGCTTGCCTTGGGCGCACACCTCCCAGTGTTACCATAAACGGCAGCGTCTGCTTGTGAGTGCACAAATTAATGTGGTTGATTGTAAGAAACCAGTGAATGCAGGTGCACGAAGGTTCGAACAAAATTTGTATGTATAGAAAAGACTTAAGAAAATCCAAATTGTGAGCCGTTTTTCCTGTGGAGTGAAATCCTCTCGCACAAGCCTACACTGCAAACCAGCTAGTACGGTATCTCCAAAGCAATCGTCATTACACTTTCGTTTTCGCTTCAAAAGTGGCTTTTAATCGTCATTTATTTGCCGCGTCATAGAATAGTTCGTATAGTTTCGGGAGCGTTGGAGCAAAATTACAGTACAGTACCAATTAGTATAAATTTTTCTGAGTATATTTTATATAATTTCACATTCTTTACAGCGAATAAGAAGAATTAGTTATTTCAATACCTTAATTTCAAGTGCTAAAGTATTAAATTCAAGTGCAAGTCTGTTAAATCCAAAGACAAGAGTGTTAATTTGAAATCCATTAACGTTAAATTGAAGTACAAAAGTGTTAAATCCAAGTGCAAAAGTGTCAAATTGACGTGCAAAAGCGTTAAACCAAAGTTCAAAACCAGTAATAGTAGCTGTAGCGCCAGCGAATTCAAAGTAAAGGCCGAACTAGACGATAGCTGCTCGCAGCTGCAGAATGGTGTACGAACGACTCAAAATCTGTCGTTAACCACTACAGCAACACCAACCACCACTTGCGTGCAGCAATTTGGACTTAGCAGACACGTAACCATGCCCACAACGCAATGGCACGAGAACAACGTCGTGCGCAACGTGCAGCAAAAAAAGATAGGATAATTTCTACATGCCACAGTCGACACAGGTGCATTTCCAGGGCCTTTTTTTCTTTTTTCAAAACTACAAGCCGTGTATACAACGCGATACAATGGGCCAAGCTTCAGTCCGGGACTTCCAGCATATGAGAAAGTCATACCAACCACCGTTCCTCCCTGCCCCCCTCCCCGCATCCCATCCTCCAATCCAAAACGTGAAGGATAAAGCCAAATTCGTCTAAAAGACATAAAATAAAGAATCTGGGAAACTTTGCTCAACTGCATTTTAGATGCATTTTCCTAGCTGTATTTCCTAGTTACATTTCCTAGTTTCCAAGCTGCATTTTGTACTGCTGCCTTCTTTGATTCAAGTATAGATTCTTTTGTCCGATTAGCTCAGAATAAGGCTAATTATTGCCTTATTTAAGTTGCAAGGTGCTGTATGATGTGCAGCGCTCACTGTTACATGATTTAATGTTACACATGGTCCTTTTGTTGGTTTGGGGGTTGTGGGGTTAGGACAAATGCGTGGGAAGATTTTGAACTTCGCCACCAGCGAATTTAAATTTCGTTTCTTTTCCAAGTTGCAACCAAAGATTTCAAGCAACAATGGCTTGAACAATGAACACTGTCCTTGGATTTATTTTAAAAGCATATACGAACTAAAAACTGAACTGTAACGAAGGACAAAATAAGCAACGTTGCCGTGGATTGTGTAAGAATAAAGGAATGCACGTTAAATGATGGTTACGCAATTATACGAGCATACACGAGCTAACGGGGTTTTTGTTAATAACCAAAAAAATAAAATGCTTCACTTTCTGCTGTTTAGTGAGGAAAGAACCATACAGATGGATATCAAATCTAGCCATAATCAAGTCAAAGAAAATATTTCCCTACACCTTTACAAAAATCCGTTTACTCAAATTGAATTTACAGACATAAAAAAAGCTACATCTGCAAAATACTTAGGGATATACATCGATGAAAACTGGAAATTTGAAAAACACATTAATATGCTTATCAAAAAACTAAAACAAATTATGCCCAAAATCTATCATATCGGGTACATGTTGAATAATAAAAACAAACAGCTAATTTACGATGCTTTGGTGCAATCCAATGTTAGATATGGGATTGAAATTTATGGCAACGCAACAAAAACGTCAATGCTTGGCTCCAAAAAAACTCTTAATAGAATCATTACAACACTGTTTATTACAGATCTTAAAAATAATAAAAAAAAACAAAAGAAGTTATGAAGGAAAACAATTTAATGAAGTTGAGGATCTTAAAGTCTACGTAACACTTCGCACTAAGAACGAATTATGATAAATTAAAACATAGTACAATTATCAGAAGAACAACTTTATCCACTCCACTCTAGAGAAACTTTTATGGAAATATGCGAAAAAACTACTATGCAAATTATGTTCAACAAGCTCCCCGATAACTTAAAAAAATATCAAAACATTTAATGAATTAAAAAACAAACTGAAAATAAACTTCTTGCTAGCAGGAAATGTCTCCTCAAACTCATAATACATACATAACTACATATGTGTATTTTAACAAACCACTGCACTATGATGACAATATTACTTTTTAGGTGATGATAATCTTGTTTATGTGTTATTCCTATTCTCAATGTACTTATTGCTTTTTAATGTTACTTTTCATTTATGTATAGAATTTTTACTTTGAAAATGTAAACTATTGCTAACACAAATAAGCATTTTCTGCTTCGTGTTATCTTTAAATAAAAAAGTAGAAAAAAAAAATAACAGCGATCTACGGGGCTTTCTGCATGAGTAAATGTGAAAGAAGAAAGGCCGCCGTGGTTAAGTCTATTAGCCAACTTAATCGCACCGAATAATACTTTGGACGTTAAATGAAAACTTGAAAATTGCTACTACGAGTTGCTATGTTATAGTTTTCATTTAACTTTAGAACTATTAGTCGGTGCGATTAACTTGGCTATATGATTAACCTTGGCGGCCTTTCCCTGGTTGAATGATATCACTACCTTCAAAGGCCGATCCTTTTTGGAAACTTGGCGGCTTTTTACACCAGTTTTGGTTTTGGATGGATATGTTCTTACACTGCTCAAGAGAACACCTACGCATTTGAAACAAGTAGTTTGATTATTGTACACACACAATTAGATCGAACAGAATCTGTAGTACATCCCCACTGCACAAGCTGTTTGTATGTCGGTGGAAATGAATCTTTTCCCATCAATTTAGGTTTTAAGTCACGATTATCATCGTATACCATCCGCAATCAAGTAAATCAGGCAACAATGGCTTAGCTTCCAGTGCTTTTCCCCCAACAAATGCTTGATAATGTGCACGTTGCATGTGTAGGTTCAATGAAGCATATGTAGGAGGAAGCATTTCTGGTGATTTTTTTCCCAAACTGTAATTCTGGAAGTTCATTGATTGATTGTGAGTTTCTGCATTATGTAGAGAGCGCAAGTAAATGTTAATAAAAAAAATTTTCATCCGATTTGATTGCACTATCCGATAATTATGTTCCAGCACCAATTTCTGCAAGCAATTTAGGATTTTTTGATAAACTTCCCATACAGTCTACTTGCGAATGCCATTTGCTGACTGGTTTTGTCACATCCAGTTATCGAGTGATAGCCAATAATAGATTCTCCCACAATACAATATTCCCAGGTATACCAACTGTTGTGCGAACGGCCGGCAGGCCGTGCTTTAGAGTTCGTTTGCGCACGAAAATTTCAGAAAATTGGACAGGAGGATGCCAATTTGGACAGGAGGAGGCCTCGGAGGCGGCTGAGCGGCTAACAATGTCAAAATGTTACAATACTGCAACATGTAACAATTGGGTAACAATATGCGAGGCGCACAATATCGGATTATAGTTCACTCGATCAAGATGCAACGATGGTTGGGTGCCGGGAAACTAACATTGTCGTTGTTTGAGTTAGCTAGCTCTTTGTGGAGAACCAAAATTAAATGGTCTTGATTTTGCCTTAAATCTTCAAGTTTTAAACCATAGCGTGCGAAGTCTTAAATTCTGAGGCCTCTACGGCCTCAAAATTGGGCGGCCGACATAACTGAGTGACATATTTACTTTTTCAATGCGGGCTTCGGGAAGCAGTTGAATTGTTTCCGTGATTGTTTGCCATGATTCTGCAACAATCCAGAATCAACTACTCATCTAGACACACGCTATGTGTTGCCATCAAATAATAATCATGGGACAAACCTTGGGCGTAACCTGAACATATAAGCATGCATTTCTAATGTTCCGTTTTTTCGAAAACAAAAATCGGTGGACAGTGGACACATGATAGACTAGACCGTAGCAATTAATATAAAAAGGAAGCGAAAAAAGCCAACAAATTAACTGAGCAAAAAACGGCTTCGCCGTTTAGAAAAAAAACATTAGAGCTCGTATCCCCATACCCACAGCCGTGAAGGTGCACGAATAAAAATGGATTAGATTTCACTCGAACGCAACGAACTATAATTTGAACTCCAATTCGCAAAACGTAAACCCACAAACACACAAAATAACGCCATAAACAGCAAAACGCTACAAAATTGAAAGATAAAAATGCATACACAAAATGAATACGTAATTACTCAAACGAACTAGAAATACCACTTCAAACTACCTTCAAACACAAACACAGGCAAAAAAAATGTCTTAACTAGGAGTCTACTTGTTTCGCAAATTATAAATGCACTTAAAATACACATATACCCAGTCACACGAAACAGATTTAATATGAAACAACAAACAGAGAAAATATTTAAAAAAAGGTCTGTATAATACACAAATTATGCATGCACGCCCAAACAAGGAAACATTAAACTTTTCAAACATAAACTGGGCTTTCTTTCTGATATAACCATTGATCAAAAACCTTGTTCCCTGGTATTGGAGTTCAAATTATAGTTCGTTGCGTTCGAGTGAACTCTAATCCGTTTTTATTCGTGCACCTTCACGGCTGTGAGTAAAGGGTTACGAGCTCTGTTTTTTTTTCTAAACGGCGAAGCCGTTTTTTGCTCAGTTAATATATTATTGGTTTTAACTCGATAAGTGGATGTGACACAACCAGTAAGCAAATGGCATTGGCAAGAAGACTGCATAGGAAGTTTATCTGAAAAATCCTAAATTGTTTGCAGAAATTTGTGTTGGAACATAATCGGATAGTGCAATCAAATCAGGTAAATATTTTTTTTTTTATTAGCATTTACTCGTACTCTCTACATAATGCAGAAACTTCATAATCAATGAATGATCTTCGGGGATTACAGTTTGGAAAAAAATCACCAGAAATGCTTCCTCCTACATATGCTTCATTGACGCTACACATCCAACGTGGGCATTATCAAGCATTTGCATGGAAAAAAGCACTGGAGGATAAGCCATTGTTGCCTGATTTACTTGATTCCGGATGGTACGATGATAATGGTGAATTAAAACCTAAATTCATGAGGAAAGATCAATTTCCACCGACATGCAAGCAGCTCGTGCAGTGGGGATGTACTACGGATTGTGCTCGATCGAATTGTGTGTGTACCGTAAACAAGCTACGATGTCTCAAAGTGTGTAGGTGTTTACTTGAGCAGTATAAGAACATACATTAAAACCAGGATGATGAGGATGAAACAGTGTAACTCTTGAATTTATATTCTATCACACAGGGAAGTTAGGCCCCGCATAATATAATAATATAAAGGACAAAGGACATAATATAAAGGATATTTTTGATCTTGGTTTTCATGTTTGAGTAAGAAGAAATATCATTATCTTTGTTTAATAAAGAAAGATTGTATTAGTTGAAAAATAATTAAATAAAAGTTCATTTAATGCTATACATTGGTCCCCATTTTGAAAAATGGTAGATGAGTTGTTTGTATGAATAAATTAATGACTTTTTGAATTCCTTGACTCCAAAAACATGTAATTACCAAGATCAAGTTTGTAGGTTGAGTGGTTTCCAAACTACAAACAATCAAATAATTGTATCCGCATTTTCCAAAATGGCGTCCAGAAAAGAGGGTCCCACTCATACACAGTGACGACCGGTCAAAATCTGTACTACTGTAATATAACATCTAGCATAGTGGTTGCTGGTTAGGTTTCAGAATGAGCCAACTTTGTAATTTTTGCCATCTGCCTCCCCACTAAGTGTGTCTCATTTACGGTCACATTCCAAGAGCGGATGTGAAGAGCACCCATACTACTAATACTACTAAAGGAATCCAGCACACCATGTATTGAGTTTCATTATATCCACAGTTCCATGTTTCATATACTGTGGCTCCGGCCGTTTTGAATGGGGTGGCTTTAGGACGTGTATTGGCCTGATGCCAAGTGCTGCTGGGGGGGGGCGCCCCCCGCCCGCATCTGGGATTGTGTACACCTTGAATTTGATTCTTCGTATATACTGGCAGTGAGTTTGTTTCCGGCAATTCTGCTTGGAGAGGTTTTAGAGGACATTTATCGTTCCAGCGTGAAGCATGGCCCTTATAGTTCTGACTGCGCACTGCTAGACTTCTCACCATAAAGTGAGACCAACTCATTTTTCACAATACTATACATTTGATTTTGAATCGTTTAACCGCATATGATACAAAACCGTACGGCAAATGAGACTGCCACAAATTACACAACCACAATGAGACTGACCCCTCCCCCCCCAAATGAAACCGATCCATTTTTTAAGGCAACTTTTATAAAATATTTCGCAGTTCTAAAATTCACAAATTCTTTTTAAGAGTATCAAGATTTTGTTCATTTTAAAAGATTATACGAGATATAAATTATATTTTAAAAGGTATATGAAATATGATTATACACGACTCAGGGAGGTGGCGTATCGGGAACGCCTGACAAAATTGGGCCCAGTTTATTGCCGTTGACTTACCTTTTTTAGTCTTCTGTACCGTCGTAAAGGCTATGAAGACTATTGCATCGAATTTGTAACGTCGCTTGTTAACTGCTTATGCATATAATGCATAAAGCAGTTATTGAAATACAGTCGTGGAGAAATAGGGACTTGCGTCGTGAGCTATTGTTAAATGACGTCACGTCCCACTCCAGTCGTTTATTTGAACGGGCCATGCCTATCACCTTTAGTGTCTGGCCAGAAGTGACTGAAATATTAGTCGATTTTTCATGATTCTGATTAGAAGACGTGCCAGCAAATTGTAGATGTTGTTATTGAAATGTTTATGGTTAAATTGTTTGCATATGAAGGGTTGTAAGTCCTTGACTAAAAATCTTTGCCAATTATGTTTCTGTATGAAAAAAAAGTTGAACCGGATCTGGCCTAGCTTATTTCAGGTTTTTGACAGCATGCACGGAAAACGGAATTCTGTCTGTTGTTGGGCTATTGAAGAACCACTGAAAAAAAAAATGGCGGCTACTTTACGGTTCGTGGAGAAGGCTGCCCTAGGATTCTACGCGTATTGGCAATTCGGGTAATTATGTGGCTCCTGCTAATCAGGTAATTATTGTATAATCGATTATTTATTGTAACAGTTTGTTGTAGATCAATTCGACAAACGTGTGAGGCAACGGGATAGTGCATACTAGGTGCGTAGCTAACGGAATAAAGGCAGCATTATAAATTCATTCCACGATCACTTTCGATAGTAAAAAAACAATAGCGGGAACAAGTTTACTTTACACGGCTGATGGGAAGAAAAAGGGCTCCTCACCGACTGATCTCTCGTTGGGCTAAAATGACGTAAAATGACCAACTGAACAATATTTTCCCATAAAATTTTTGCGGCAAAGGCTTCGTTTGGCCGTCAGAAATTAATGAAAGCCGCACTCTTTGCGCTGACGAACGAGAGCCGTTTTCTTCATATGTTCCCAGCTGATATTTTTTCCCGCAAACATAGCAAATAGGTGGGTTGTTTTTGTCAGTTTCGTGTGGTATTGTTACTGTCGGTTAAGTTAGGAACCGGCTTTGGCATTTCACTTGAGGTAATGAACTGGTTAAGGTTGGGCGTTTCACATGCCAGACTTTCGCCCAGTTTCATGCTTTCTGGCACGGCGCGAAGCTAACTTTGGACCTTCACCACGACTAAACGGTGCGTTTGCCCCAAAAATGGAAGAGGAAAACATTATTCAGCAGGTAATTTTTAGTTCATTAAAAAAAAATCGGACGATAGCCCGTTTTCTTCCCATGTTCCTTTTACGCACATGGCCCGAAATTCGAAAAAAGAGAAAAAAAACCTACCTTATATATTTTTCACGGAAGGCACTACAAATTGATCCCAAATTGCGGAAACTCGTTAAATCATCATTAACATAACCTAACCAATTAACTGCCCTAGTATGAAATGCCAAACCCCAAACTTACCGTAACTGACAATAACAACAAAACCATACAACACCACACGAAACTGACAATAACAACCCGCCTATCGGAACTGTTTACGAATAAGGTGAACTGCCGGCCCTGCGAGCGAACGCAAACACCGTATAGATGTGCGGATTGTGACGGTACAAATCTACTGTTTTAAGTCGTTTTAACACATTTCCGCGCTCTAAAACCAACTGTCTCTGTATTTAGGAAAGTTTTGGAGCCATTTGGAATAAATATCGTAAGGATATCGAGTATGTGCCTAATGTAAACTTAGCCCAACAGAGAGCTTTGTCTTTGGTCTATGAAAATAATAATATTGCGATTTTTTGCATAAGCAATTTATGTATTTCTTTATGAAATTCTTGTTTCAACTTCGCAACAGTACCATATAGAGACGACCACTGTTTACAACCTTAGATTCAGTGTCAAAAGTTAGTTAAATAACATGGCAAATTAAAACATCGTTATCCCCTTATAGCTTATAGACTTCTTCGACGTAACTAAATTAAATAATAACATTTCATCGTCGAATTGAAATCTTAAGGATTTGTGTTAACGCAGCCATAAAAACAAAAACATTTTAGTTTCGTTTAAAAGAGTTTTGTCGCATTGTTGCATGAATAAATAGGCTTACGGTTGAACCAAATTCTCCGTTAGGCCTATCTTCTACTTACGAAACTAAAACTGCCGTTAAAAAAATTAGGCCTAAAAAATGAAAAATAGGTCTAAACTCACGTTACCATGGCAACGTCAAGTTGCTACGGGTCGCTGCTGGCTTTCTCAACAGCGTTTCTCTTGCCCCTTCCCTGCTACGTACCACTGATCTATATAGGCTATACGTTGCGCATTACTTTGTGTCACTGTAACTGTTTGACCGGAGGCATACCGTGTTGCAAAAATGAATAGGTCTACTGTGTGCAATCCAAATCTCCGTTAGTTGCTACTTACGAAAATAAATTTGTAAATTATGCCTAAACGCTGACAATTACGCCTAAAATGTAAAATAAGATTAAAAGTTAACACATTGTTAACAGGCAATTCTGATGGTTACTGCTTTTGGATTACATAATAGAATGCGACTAGGTAGTCGCTGTAGCCGTTCGTTTGACCTGGTAAGAAATTCTTTTGGTACGCGGGGCACTCATGCAAACTTTTGATTCCTTCCACCAGGCTTGATTGTCGTCGAAATTTTTTCTCGGTGCGGGTTGTGCCGATTTGGAATGCCCTGAGGAAAGAAACTGTCAATGCAAAAACGGTTTCAACATTCACTAGGATGCTGGACTCTGAACCTCTCTATGAGTACTTGAAGCGACCCCTGCCTACATGATAGCCACTTCCGCATTCGTGCTGCTAGCTTTTTTTAAATTCCGGAGCGGTATATTAGAGGTGCCAATCCCTTCCGTCTACCGTCGACTTTTGGGGTGGTACATTGGCAATTTTATTTATTTAATTATAATTGGCGCATCACATTAATGTGGTTCTTTGTGACATTAAAGATTAAACATGATTAATATATTAGTAAAATGACATATAAATATGTAAGTTGCAAACTCTAAAAATGTTACATAGTTGCATTGCCCCTTTTTGAAGACAACACATACGTGATATTAAAGGCTGCACAACTTAAAAACGTTATAGCATTTTAAGAGTTGTACATTCAAGTTCTTGTTTTAATAGTCAGGCTACAGTATATTTGAAAGTTGCATGCTGTAAACGTTGCACTTATACGCTAAATGTTCGGTAAATGTTGCAGTACTTTAAAGTTGCACGTTCACGTTGCTGTTTCAAAGTTACCACATACTTGAAAGTAGTATGCTATAAACATTACATTGTAGGTTACAAATGCGGTTAACGTTGCAGCACTTTAAAGGTTACACATTCGCACTCCTGTTTTAAGCGTTATAAACATATTTGAAAGTTACATTCTGCAAACGTTACGCTATTTATAGGTAACAATTCCTTTTTACCATTACATGATTTTATACGAAAATAAACGTGACTAAAAATTTGTAACTTTGAACGTATAGTCCAGTCTAGAATTAGGATCCCGTTCCTTTTTTGCTGGGAATGTTTTTATTGCTCTAAACCATCAATGGCATGTAAACAAAGATATCTAGCCTGGGGAAAAACTTTTCCTTGGTGGTTTTTGGCCGCAATCTTGAAAATGGCTAATTAAGCTGCAAGTGGCATAAAATTCGCTGTAGGCCTACATGCATAAAGAACAGTCGGCAACAAAAAACAGCGTACACACACTAAATTTACAAAACACTCCAAAAAATGTAGTAGCCTAGGTGATGATGGTGATGATGTTGGTGATGGTGATGGTGATGGTGATGGTGATGTTGATGGTGGTAGTAGTGGTGGTGATGATGATGATGTTGGTGGTAATGATGATGGTGATTATGATGGCCATGATGATAGGAGTGACAATGGTGGTGATGGTGATGATGACTGGTGGTGGTGGTGGTGGTGATGACAATGGTGGTGATGATGGTGCTGATGACTGGTGTTGGTGGTGGTGGTGCTAATGGTGGTGGTGGTGTTGATGGTGGTGATGGCAATTGTGGTGATGGTGGTGGTGGTCGTGGTGATGATGGTGGTGGTGATAATCATCACCACCATCATCACCACCACCACCATCATCACCACAACCACCATCATCACCACCACCACCACCATTAGCGTCACCACCACCACCAGCCATCATCATCACCACTGCCATCATCATCCCCATTGTCTCCATTATCGTCACCATTACCATTGTCATCACCACCATCATCAGCATCACCATCATCATCACCATCACCATCGGCATCATCACCACCATCCCCACCATCATCATCACCATCA
>JAHWFP010111037.1:101815-119262 GCA_023313725.1 Lithobius niger
TGTCACCACCACTATCGTCGTCCGCATCACCATCACCATCATCACCAATCATCATCATCGTCATCATTCTCAAAAGTTTTGGATCCATAGAGTGAATGTAAGACCAGCACGACACTTATTGTTTTTCAAAAATAGCTGAGAAATTTAAACTTGAAAAATGAAAGAAATAAAAAGAATGGATAATATGCAGTCAATTATGGACGTGTAAAACACTCCAAAAGAGTTTCCATGTCAAGGGTTTTCATTTCACAATATAAACTTTGTTTTGTTTGTTATAACAAGAAAAAAATGTTACTAGTATTGATGGGGTAAATACATCAGTCCTAGGATCATGGGAACATTACTTTCAGATTCCTTTAACTAAAAAACATATATTTAATCACTTCAAGAGAGACTGTAAGTGCTCTAACAGCTGAAATAGACAAAAAGAGGATTGACGGCAGGCATTTTGTAAAATGGCGTCTGTAAAATCTCACGCAGACTGTGGTAAAATCTACCCAAGTTTTTTTGGTTCTTTTATAAGTACTAAAGCCTCTACTATTGGTTAGACAAATCAGAACTAAAGTTTCTACGGGGAGTGTGCAACAGGGACTGGATTAGTATTCTTTTATTGATTCTGCTGTGTTTTTTGGAGTCTTCTGTTCATTTTTCGTGCGTACATTATTTTTTTCCGACAGTTGTTTATGCCTGGAGTGCTAATTCTATGCCACGTACAGCTTAATCAGCCATTTTCAAGATGGCAGCAAAAAACTACCAAGGAAAAGTCCCCCCCCCCCCCCGCTAGATATCTTTGTTTACTTGCCATTGTTGGCTTCGAACAATATAAAAAAGTTCCCACCTAAAAAAGGAACGGGATTTTAGTTCTGGACTGGACTAGTAAATGTGTCTCAATAATTTTGTCCCTCGTAACGTTTATATACCTATTGATCAAAGTTGCACTCAAAGTTACCCTTTTAAGAGGGTTTATTTGGATTCTGTGTGTCTTGTATGTTTGTCCTTGGACGTGTTTTACTGTTTGGAACATGATGACGTTCACAATTTTTGTCTAATATCGTTCAAATTTAATGAAAAGTGAGCTGTACTGCTGAAAATTTGTAACTTTGAGCGCAACTTGAGCTACAATCAACGTCACACTTTTAAGGGAGTGAAATTTGAAAATTAAAATCGTACATTAATTATTTTAAGGTTGTTTGCCGAAATTCAAGGTAGTGCACAGGACAAAATTCATATAAGTGGACCAGTAAAGCGTTCCCCTTTGGAGACGTGGAAGAAATCATAAGAATATAGAGAATAAACTAATGTATGTCTGGCTCGACCTAGTAATTGAGATCTTCAGAATTGAATTGTTAGTGAACTGTCGTCAGTTTTTGCGCTATTTTTATTTATTTTATAGTTGGTATGCACTGCTGTACTCATATTTTACTCATTTAGTTTCCAATTTAAATAACATAATAGTTGCCCAGCCAGATGGCACTGAAGCTATGTAAAAAAATGGTTACTCCTGGCTGTAATCACCATTAACCAGCTAGAATCCTTTAATGATCATTTTTAGTTTGCAAAATGTGCATAAGTTTCAATGTACATAAAAAAAGTGAAGATATATACTCTGCTAACTAAAGCCCATAGAATCAGTAAAATTATTGTTCGTCATCGTTGCTGAAAAGAGTACTGGACTTCAGTTTGTAACAGGTAAACTTCACACAGCTGCTTATTAGTAGACCCTAAAGCTACATCACTTTCCCCACTGTGATACACAAGCAGATGTTAGCTGATAATAACACAGATTGTCACCTTCTTTAATATTCTCTATAATAATTATATTTTAAATTAGTTACTGCGTACAGATTTGAAAAGATGCGTAAATTTAATCATTTTAGCATTTTATCAGAAAGATTTTGTCTGCTTAATTTCACAAAGATTTTAAGATTCTGGAGGCTATAATCATCACCTCCAGGAAATAAGCGCTCGTTCGATTTTTAACCATACTGTTGGTATTTGAAATATGCTCTAAACTGAACAATTCTTGATGCTTTCCTTTCGCTGCAGCAACTTTAATTGTTGAAAATAACGTACAATTAGATTAATGTACGTTGATGGCAGCACGCCAACACATCGCCATGGAAGTTACTCCAGGGTGGTAAAGTTAACTTTACTCAATAGTACTATGGAAATGTAGGCCTACAGAACAGACATAGGGAAATTATATGTCTACAGGAAGGGTGATCCCAAAATAATCCATTCATGTGAGCAAGTGTTAGCCTAGTAGTCAGTGTGTTAGAGTGTCATCTGAAGCCGACTCGAATCAGACAGACCCATGAAAAAGTTACTCAAGACTTAAAAAAAAAATACCGTACGTATTTTGGTCAACGTTTATGTAAAGTAAATCACCGTTTCTTTATGGTTTACACTAACACAATAACCAAGAGGTCGTGAATTCCAAATCAGTGCCAATCAATTACTCCGTTGGAATACGAGATCTTTCCCACACAAAATTAGTAATGGCCAAAAGGGGGAAAAAACAAAGACAAATAAAAATAAAATAAAACGATTAAAGCTGAGTCGTTGAACTATTCATCACATAAGTTCAATGTGCCCACCTTGTTCTGCTAGGCACACTTCACATTTACTTGCTAATGAATGATGTACGAACGTTTCCTAGCATTTAAGCACGATATCTGCAACTGCTGATCGAATACTAGCTTTGAGGTTATCGAGGGACAGGAGTTCTGTTTCATGCATCTCAGTTCTTTACAGACCTGCCAGGAAGTAGTCCAATGAAGAATGATCAGATGACAATGCCACCCACGGAACTGGTTCACCCTTGCCAGTCCTGCAGTTGGGAAACTGATTATAATCCACGGTTTAACGGGAATGTGGTTGTACAGAAGTGTTATATCTTGTTTGAATCATGTAACATATGAGGGTGGCAGTCATACGTCTAGTGGGTTCAACTAAGGCATAGTAAGGATTAGGCAAACAACTGTGCTGTAGGCTAACACGTGAAGGACTTTAATGAGCAGCATACATGGCTTTATATAACATATGTCACATGACATGAAGTCATGTGATACTGAGTATGAAAACATGATATGGGTAGAGTGTAAGTTAACTATGAGAGTATATTAAGGCAAGCTGTGAAAGGTTTGACAATTGGACTTAAAGGGCTACCATTGTGGTGCCTCTATGACGACACCACAATACAACCAACTAATAAAAAAAGTGGAAAAAATCTTAAGTCTAGCTGAAAAATAAAGTATGTATTATTTCTGAAGTCATGAAATTTTTTTTATTTGTCACTGCCTACTTTAAGTTGTATTTATTAGGACGAAAGTGCGTCACTTTCAAAGAAAGAACTAAACATTTTGTGAAAGCTTGTAACCCCCCTTAACTCAAGAAAATATCTGAAATTTAATGATGCTTAAAAAACTGGCAACATGAAGTCCATCTGGTTTTGTTACTTCAAATCTGGCTTATAGTGGATAATTTCGAATAAATTTTTTGTAGTGTTTCCTTCTTTTTGCTTTCTGGTTATAACAACAAATGCTGTTCACAACTGAATTGACGTGTTGCAAACATCTGGCTGCTGAGTACATCTGTTAGTTTGTTACACATGAGGTTACCTCACACAGGAGGCTGTTTTAACTCCCAAAGCAGTTGTCTGGTCATGAAGGAAATATTTACATGAAAGTAGAAAAGAAACATGTTTTAAAATCGAGAAATCAATTTTTCTCTCGAATAACTGAAAACACTACATGTTGCCAACCATAGGCACAATTAAAATTTACAATGTTATTCCCCACACAAATAACTTATCCGAACACATGTTGCAAACACCGCATAAGTTAAAAACAACCCCCAATTGGGTTGACGAAGAACGGATTACGAACACTTATATTAGCCTACGATTCTGTTATTTATTAAATACTGAGCTTGTCCGGAGCTCGTTTGGTTTGCTTCGGGTGACCTAATACTGTAGGAAGCTGCACAGCATCATCTGCATTTGCTGAAGATGGTGCAACCTTACGCTTTCTCTGTTGGCTTTTCACCTTAGAGGGCTCCGATGCTTTAGCAGGAGACTGCCTTGTAAGTAAAGGAGGCTCCAGGCCACATGTCGCTCCAATATCTCGCTGGGAGGCGCTGAAGTTCTGCGACATGGCCTGATCACTGGGAACAGTGAGGTCATCGGATTCGCCCACTGGCTGTGTGCGGGGTGACTTCGACTGGATTGTGCTGACACCTGGTGTTGCAACTCGTAAATTGTCAGGTGAGGCGTTTTTGATTGGTGTTAACCCCTGCCTGGCAACAGTGGAACGCCGTGATTGGCCCATGGACTGCCGCCGACAATTTGAATGCTCGGAAATCACCTGATCGTAACGTGATGCACCAATAGAATACAGCTTCTTTGAAACTAAGTGTTCTTTCGAATTAACGCCTTTAATATTCAAGCCAGAATCGGGAGAATTCTTAGCCGGATTTAATGCTTTTGGTGACATGTTTACGGCATCTACTGAATCGATTCTCGGGCACAATTGATCACGATGTTTACGCATTTCTACAAGCTCTTCTGTAAGTACATTATAGATCAAATGTGACAGTTTATTCTTGATAGACCCCCTGGACCATAGCTTAGAGTTAGTTCTGCTATAATCTCGATTCCAGATTTTATCGCCAACTTGATAGTTCACGAACGCACGATGTTGGGTGCTTTTAATCTTTTTTTGTTGATTTCTTTTCACAATGGACACAGAGTCAGGGTACAGCAAATCCAATCTGGATTTTAATTCTTGTTTAAAGAATAATTTACCAGGTGTACCTTGGGTGGTAAAGCTTATCGTGATTCGTGACGATAACAAATATGCATTTATACTTTCCTGGATTGAAGATCTGTCCTGCCGAGCAGCTTTATAGATACGCTTAAAATTTCGGACATTAATTTCGACCAATCCGTTAGTCCACGACGCAAAGGCCAGGCCTGTCAGGTGTTGGATTCCGTTAACCGCCAACCATGATTTAAACTTTTTAGAGGTCCACTGAGGGCCGCTGTCGCTAACTAAAGAATCCATCAAGCCGTATTCGGCAATGTGGTTATTCAGAATATCAATAACTTTAGCTGAAGTGGTAGTTTTCATTTTACGAACGAAAGCAATTTTGCTGTACGCGTCAACTAGGATTAGAAACATAAAATTGTCCAACACAACAGTCCTAGAAAATCAGCGTGATATCTAGCATTTGGCTTTTATGGATACTCCCAGGTATGCTTGGGTCCTACAGATTGAGTATCCTTAAATTCTTGGCAGTTATAACAGGATTTAACTTTGGTTTCAATAGCTGCATCAGTAGAAGGCCACCACGCCTTAGACCTAGCCAAGCTCTTTAATTTAACAATACCAAGGTGTGAGCTGTGCAAATCTTTCAAAATTTGTCTTCTTAAAGCATCGGCATGACGATTCTAAATCCCCCCAAAAAGAGTGTCACTTTCAATCGAGATTTCATTTCGGCGTGTGAAGTACGGCTGCATGTCAGGGTTATCACACACTTCAGGCTAGCCGCGATTAACGTAACGGTATACTTTAGACAATAATTTGTCACGCTTGCTTTCAATAACTAAGGCTTCATTTAGCACTGGTAAGTTGGAGATGGTTTCCAACGGTAGTTCATTGTACTGTTCTTCAGCTTCTTCAAACTCCTTGTTGTTAGGGAGTGGGAGTCTAGACAGTGCATCAGCAGTTAAATTCTGCTTGCCGGGTATGTGTCGAAAGTCATAGTCGTAAGCGTTAAGCATAACCGCCCAGCGTTGCACACGTGCTGTTGCCATCTGTGGGATACCTTTTTTAGGGCCATAAATCCATATTAAAGCCTTTGGTCAGACGGCAATATGAACTTTTGACCGTAAACGTATTCATGAAACCGTTTAACTTCCCAAGCCACGCTGAGAGCTTCATGATCGAAATGATATAGCCTTGTTCAGTTTTTGTTAGCTTCCATGAAGCGAAAGCTATTGGGTGCAATTCGCCATTAGGAATGACATGCATAAGGCACACCCCCATGCCATAGGGTAAGCCGTCACAAACCAGTTTCAGTTTTAATTTTGTATTGTAATGGACCAAAACTTTTGACTTGATAAATAGTTCTTTTACTTTGCTAACGGCTTGGTCACATTCAGTCCCTCATGTCCACTTTACTTTAGAGCTAAACAACCGGATAACAGGGGATAGTATATGAGCAAGGTTAGGAAGATATTTCGAGTAATGATTCACGAATCCTAAGAAACTTTGTAGTTCTTAAATACAAGTTGGATTTGGTGCGTTTGTGACTGCTTCTATCACCTCAGGGAGTGTGTGCATGCCCTCAGCATTTATCAAATGCCCTAAATATTTTAGTTCAGGTTGCGACAGTTTACACTTGTCGATCCTAAGTCTAGCCCCTGCATCCTGTAAAGCAGTTAGCAGCTGATTTAAAGATTCATCATGCTTTTCCCCCTTCTCTCTCACGAGGATGTTATCAAAAAATGGTGAATGAACATATGGGGATTTTACTCGTGATTTGCGTCATGACCCTCTGCATAATTCCAGGACTGGGCGCAAGGCCCAGAGGTACACGAAGCCAGCAAAAAAGACCCAGGGGACGTTTATTGTCAATGCTGCCTGCGACACAGGATCTAATTCGATGCAAAAAGGCATCCTTAAGATTGATAAGGCTAAATCTGTCACTACCTGCTAATTCACTGAATAATTCTGCAGCTGTGGGAACCAGATAATGGTCCACCTCCAACTGTGGATTTACGGTGGTTTTGTAATCGCCGATAATTCTAATGTTGCCATTAGCCTTATGAATGATCACGATCGGGGTTGACCATTCTGAGGTTGCCACTGGCTCCAGGATTCCTAAGCAAACCAGGCGCTCTATTTCTTGATTAGCTTTTTGTTTTAATGCCAAAGGGACAGGGCGAACTCGACTATACACAGGTTTTACGTCGGCCTTCAACTGAATCTAGGCTTTGAAGTTTTTGAATTTACCCACACCCTCACTGAAAAGTTTGGGAAAACCTTTAACTATTGCATCAGTGTCAACTGGTGAAATCTTTGCTTTGATCTGTTTGACTCTTTTAACTTTAGTTTATAAATCATAGTATAGTTCAAAGTTAATCCTAAAGATTGAAAGCCAATCTTTTCCAATTAATGCAGGTTTGTACATTTTTGAAACTAGTGCATCAAAGTATTCAGTTTGACCGTTAACAGTTAAATCGTGTAAATCGTTTTCTCCATTCCATCGGTGTATGAGTGGATGGAATACGGACTGAATTTAAGCCGACAATCCGAAATGTATTTTTCATGCCACTCAATCGGCATTATTGTAGCATCTGCCCCGGAATCCAGCTCCATTTTAAGCTTAATCCCATTGAGGCAGACAGGCATAATCCATTTGTGGATTTTTAACGAGTTGACTACAATGACTATTTTATTAGCAACCACAGGAATTGAAATTTGGTATGCAGCCTCGAACAGTCCTACCGTATTGTTTTGAAGACAATAATCGTCCTCAGATTCACCCTAACTTTCCGTAGCA
Organism: Lithobius niger; assembly: GCA_023313725.1. Taxonomy (NCBI): domain Eukaryota; kingdom Metazoa; phylum Arthropoda; class Chilopoda; order Lithobiomorpha; family Lithobiidae; genus Lithobius; species Lithobius niger. Next base: position 109,382 of record JAHWFP010111037.1, read on the forward strand.
GACTCAAAATTTTCAGCCTCCAAATCCGCCTCACTGTCGGTTTTACATTCGTGTTTATGGACTTTCTTTTTTAACTGTATTTCCGTTTACGTTTGGGCCTAGCCTTAAAATTTGAACTTGCGTTTGGTTTTGAGTATTCTGCAGGTTTTGACGTTTTACTACTGCTACTTTTTCGACAAACGGCTTTTACATGTCCAGGGGTGTGGCATCGGCCGCAAATATAATCCTTATACTTACGTCATGTTTTTACGTTCCTGGATTTTCCGCAGCAGTAACAAATTAAATCTTTACTGGACTTGCTTCGATTCTGGGTTTTTCTCGGTTTGTGAGATACATAATTGACTTCGAATGGGTCAATTTCGACAGATGTACTTCTTGGTCAATTTCGACAGATTCCAAGGATAAAGCTAATGTTGTTGTAGCCTTTAAATCCAGAGTCTGCTTCAGAAGTTCGCGTTGCAAAGTTTCTGATTTTACTCCACTTATCAGACGATCTCGTTTCGTCTCATTATTAATTTCTGTGATCTAGTCAAAGTCACAAAATTTACTGAGTAATTTTAATGACGCTATACAGGGTGGGGCAGTAAGGACGGAACACTCTTGGCAATCAAAGATGGTTAATGTGAGGATAATGAAACTTTGCATGGTATGTAGGCGAACGGGGCCAACTAACCATGAATCGATCACTGACCTTGACACATATTTTCAAGGTCATCCTGATGCTAACTTTTTAACTATGCTTCGTAGAACTCCAGTTTAAATTAGAAACTTGTAGACAGTGGCAAGGCATGGCCATTGCGAAAAAACAGAACGAAATTCGGTACGCTAGTTTAGGAGTTACGAAAATTGCAAGCATCATTTTGGCTTTCCTGCCAAACAGTGAGTGTAAAATTAAGTCCAGTGGTCCTCAAAGTACATGAAGCATGCTTGGAAACAAACAGCAACTGACACACTGATGACTCGACACTAGCTCAACACAACCCGCTACATTACACATATAAACAGAATGGTGCTGCAAACCACAGCATCTTATGCAAGTTGGCATAGTTTAGTCACCATGGTCGTCTAGAAATGAAACTAATGTTGTTCCTCTCTCAGGTTAACATTTCTGATTTTGTTTCAGAGCTGATCACGGTTAATGAATTATGCCAATTTGCGTAGGCTGCCAACACCATTACCTACCAATACAATGCATGGTGTACGAAAGAGCCTGACAGAACTGTTTGGCAGGAAAGCCACTTGGCCAGCACAACAGAATGATTCTTGTAATGCCCGTAACTCCTAAACTAACGTACCGAATTTCGTTCTGTTTTTGCATTGGCCATGCCTTGACACTGTCCACAAGTTTCTAATTTACACTGGGGTTCTACAAAGCACAGTTAAAAAGTTAGCATCACGATGACCTTGAAAATATGCGTCAAGGTAAGTGATCAGTTCATGGTTAGTTGGCTCCCCGTTCGCCTACATACCATGCAAGGTTTCATTATCCTAACATTAACCATCTTCGATTACCAAGGTGTTCCGTCCTTTCTGCCCCACCCTGTATATTCACTGATGGCTTCTGTTACCTACGGAAAAATTTGACACGTTCGGAAACTACGGAAGGTAGTGGTTCGATATCGTCGAGAATAGTTTTCACCAAGACGTCATACGTTATTAAACTTGGTAATGCTGACGAAATGATATTCATGATGCTATCGAACATTTTTTGGCCTACAAACGCCTACAGGATGAAGCTGACTTCGGGGTCCTGGCGGAAGATTGAGGGGTGGTCGTGGATTTCTTTAGAACGATGTTAGAAGAGGTGACACATCTGTCGAGTGTCTGCTTTTCTTTGCAGGAGGGGGGGGGGATTCTTTCCCCGGAGACTTTGATGATTTGGTGTCTACGGTTGATCTGTTGGTGATCCCTTGTTTCAGGAGGGAGTGGGCACGTTCCAAACATTGTCATTTGCACATGGCGAAAGCGTGATGCGTGGCAGCTATGATTCTCCACAGCGAGGGGAATAGTGGCGCAGATGTAGCAAGGGGCGTTGTAGTACTCGCAAACTCTATGAAACTGGCAGACAGCTTTATGAGGATCCAATCTGCCCGGACGTTTGTTACCAGGGCAATTGCAAAACCCTGGATTGTCAGTGACGGGGATGCGACCAAAGTAATGGTCCTCTTCGTCGGTGAAGGTCTATGCGCGACGCACTTTTACCATTGTGGGTGATGAATGGTTTGAAAAGCACAAAGTTCGATGATGAACCAACTGGGTGAAAAGGGCGCTAGGTAGTTCCGTGAAGGGCAACAAAGCTATCACATGAATGGCCAAAGGCAGGAATTTCAACGCGGTGGAAGCGGAAACGAAAGCTGGTTGTTCCAAAGCGAGGCTGCGTAGTTGCGACGCGAGGCGCAGTGTGGCGTCAGTGTGCGAGGCTGGTTGAAAGGATGGGGAATTGTAAGGGTTTGATCCATCGTAAGAGGTGGAATTGAGGAGAGGCCAAAGAGATGGCGGTTCAGGAAAACGTTGTTGCGGCGGCTTGAGCGGCTGAAGGAAGTGAGCAACTGTGGTGTTTGATTTAAGTCGGGGAGGAAAGAGGAAAGGACGGGAATTCGTGAAAGGCCAAAGGAACGGGAGAAAGCTTGATCTGACAGCGGGAAGTCTTGTCTGGCTGATGAGCCGGGTGGCCGAAAGGGCGGTAAGATGGAGGCTTGATAGCGGAGATCACCTTCTGAGGAAGAAAGATTGGGGGTAGGCAGGGACTGATGGCTGTCTTGAAAAGATAAGTCAATTTTGTCGTTGGCAACATAGGCACCCTGGTCTAAGCCGGTCGCCCAGCTGTTGTTAAAACGGGAAGTGGCGTCTGGATTCGAGAAAGGACAGAAAGCGAGAAGAGCCGTCAACATCGTTTGAGTGGTGGACTAGGATGGGAGAAGGGAATGCAGATGGTCGTAAGGGAATGAAGCCTTGCGTTTCTAAGGAGTGGCCGAAAGGGTGAAAGGATTTGTGGCAAGCAGCTGGATTTGCGGCAAGCAAGGAGATGCAGATGGTCATAAGGGAATGAAGCCTTACGTTTCTAAGGAGTGGCCGAAAGGGTGAAACGACTTGCGGCAAGCAGCTGGATTTCAGGTCGTGGAAAGGAGGATTTGAATGGCGTGATGTCAATCGTCAAACTCAGGCAGTTACTGGTGTCCCAGTCGATAGGGTTAAAGTCCGGGTAACGTCTGCATGGTGGTCATGTAAGAGCGTAGGTAATCCCGACCATAAGGACCACAAGGTCCCAGTGGCCACCGGATCGTGTTCTTTGGTGACGAAAGGGCAACATAGGCGTACCAGCCAAGACGGCACCTAGCGGTCGTCACAGTCTACAGGCTAGAAGTAGGATGTTAGGCCTGAACATAGATGTAAGGATGGGACGTGGCCGCAAGGATGCAGAGAGTTTCAGAAACATTTCCTATGGCGAATCGAGTTAGGTAACCACGGATGATGACGAAGTCTGTGTCGGAAGGTAACAAGAGCCTATTGGCTCAGAGACGGAGATCAGTGGACGACATTGCCAACGAGTTGTAGACAGCCGAATGGTCCAAACAGGGCCGAAAGGAGGGAGAGGCTGTAAGGATGCAAAAAAGTCCGGGTGAACTTGGATATGTGGACGGCGCGGCCCGGGGAATCTTGGGTGGCGTCGTGGTTGTCGTCAGGAGGGCGACATGGGCATTCCGGCTACGAGCCGGTGCCTAGAGGTCGTCACGGAGTACAGGCGGTGCATAAGACGGGAACAACAGTGAAAGAGGAGTGGAAAGTAAGTGGGGTTGGCCAAAGGGTTGCGACCAGGCAGAGGATGGCTAGGTGGCGAACACGATGAAAGGGTGGAGATGATTCGTGTTCTAAAGTGGATCGTTCCTGTGAGGCAACGGGAGGGAGCCACCATGGCTTCATTCTATGGCTGAAAGGCAGGCTGCCGCCAGAGCAGCTTGAGACAAAGAGATGACGATCCTTACTGTCGCCTCTCTTATATAGGAAGCACCGCACATGCACGGTTGGGCATGGAGGCGGCCGGCGATTCTTTGAAATATCAAGGCAAGGAAGCATCATTGAGACAATAATGCAAAAATTGACAGGTATTGCACTTTTCTCAGCATAAAGAAAGCAAATTTGGCTCAGAACTACTACGCAGTACAGTGTATGTGTCAGGGAGGAAGAGGGAGATCCCATGCGCTTGGCATGCTCGAGCACCAGCCCACCCTTGACACAAACTGTCCTGCATCTCACGAACCTCGAATTAAAACAAGCTCCATCCCACGAATATCCTAAACTTATTTGACTGCTGATTCAGAAAAATACATTTATCTAGTAATTTAAACCAATATTAAAAAAAAAATTGCTGCGTTTAATTCTACAAAGATTTTACGTAAGTGAAAAATTGGTTCACTTGCTAATTGTTCACTTACTTGATTTTTAACAGACTTTTAATGTCCGTTTCACGTTTATAAAGATCTTACTTTAAAAACAACAACAATCCTTGAATAATTCTTGGTTAGTCACGCAATGAGTTTGGATATTGGAATAGAGTGAAACCAGGAATAATGTGAGTGCTTCTTAATTATGTGATTACTTACGAGCTGGGCGACAGTCACTTCCAGATATCTGTGGGCCCAAACTGGAAGCGGTCAATTTACAACATGTTTATATTTCTGTTTCTTCGAAAGCACAATTTCAATCTGTCCACCTTCCGGTTTGTTAAAATTTTGTCCGTGCCTGTGAAGCAAGACGCTTTTTTTAATTATTCAACTGCTTTATAAGTCAGTGATTTATAATTCTCCGTAAGTGGGAATCCCACTGGAAACTTTTTTCAGTTCCAAGCCTCACATGGAGAAGAACATATTTAACCTTAAAAAGGTAGAAATACATACACATGCGCTATGCGTTACTGCAATAGTGTTTCGAATTCCTAAAATTAAGTTGATTCTAAACACAGCGATTGTATACTAGTGTGCAAGCACCGGTTTATTGCTTCCAAGTGTGTATGGTTGTAGTTCTATACCTGCGCTATTTGCTAGGTGCAGCTTAAGAGAAATACGTAGATCACGGTTATACAACGCAACTTTTTTACCATAAACAAACCAAAAGAAACGGTCAGGTTATACAATCAGAATTATACATGAACATCGAACTTTCATCCTATTTGTTAGCTATTTTATCTGGTGATAAATTAGTTTAAATCTTTCCAATTTTCAATTCATTAGTCTTTGCAATTTCTATCTGAAGGTAGCCAATCAGTAGCCAATTAAAAGTAAGTGGCTGTGATAAATCGCCATTTTCCCCCTACTTGAGTAATGCACTGTGTGTTGTGTTAAAACTTATATTTTTCAGCTTTTCATGAAAATTTTTACTTGAAGAAAATGACTTGGTCAATAAAATTAGGTTCATACAAGAAAATCCAATTAGTAATTTTCGATAACAATACGTTTATTTTAACTAATTTTGGTGATTCTAAGCATTGTAGTAGAAACAACAGGCTATGACAAACACAACTAATGTCATGAGTGTATTTTAACGCAGTAATAACCAGGCTAAGATGGGGATTCATACAGCTGCGAAGCCATCAAAGTGCACCCACAGTTCAGCTGGAAAGTTTACACTGACTTTGCAAAGCCACACATACTTTGTCGTAAGTCTTAGAAAATGTTACACTAGCAATGTTTTTGGAACGTCATACAACGGTGAAAAATGAAGCTAGTACAGTGTGATGTAACGCACCACTAAAATTCTTTTAAAAACATTAGAGGGGCCTATGTGTAGCGTGGTCATCAACACATACATTTCATCTCCATCTTCGTATTTTGAATAAATATCCATCAAGGGAAAACTAGCAGATCTTTCTGTAAAGAAATAAAATATATATATTTCATTAGGTCGGAATATTTTCCGGCAGTGTGCGAACAGGAATTTTGTTTGGAATGGGCAAAAAAGATGAAAGAGGGGCTTCGTAATGTTGGGCCATATGACTAAAATAAAGGCTAATATTCTACTTGCACAATGCGAAGTAAATCCTTCATTTAGTATGAATTAAAAAAAAAAGGAAGCCTTCTACTTTTGAGTCAGAAGAAAATTGTTTTTTCTCCCGAACTTTTTCTCAAGAAGTAAATGGTGTATGAATAAAATGCACCCTTTTCTCAAAGAAGCAAGCAAATCCTTCCAAAAAGATGCATATAGTCAGAGGTAGACTGACACCTTTCTACGGGGACTATGGTTCACGTTACGATGGCGGAAGCAGTTCATGTGCGAAACTACAAGTCTCATTCCTCTCCAATTCACAGTGACTATAAAAGCCTATTTCGATTGAAGTGAAAGACTTTTCGTCTCGACAGAAAATGAAGATATGTTTGAGGTATCTATCCGATCAAGGATATCAAAACGGCATACGTGAGGACTTCTGGGTTGAACAATCGTCAGTGTCACGATCTCTCTAAATGTGGTTCAGAAAATAATTACACATACCGAACACTGGATTAAATTCTCAACCTCTCAGCATGCCATGATGGAAGCCAAAACGCTATGGCAAAGTAAATATCGCTTCCCAACTGCAATTGGTGTAGTGGACTGAACACATGTTGGAATACCAAAACGGAGTACCCACGGAGATGACTACGAAAACCGCAAAGGAAAGTACGCTACATGTACAAGTAACAGTGCAATGCAGAAAAGCCAGCCGCGTGAACAGCTGATTTGCTACTAACTTTTTACTTAACCGACTGAAGAGTTTGCTCCCAAGCAAAAGGTAATCATTATTCATACAAACTAGAGCAGATGCTTTTACTCGTGCCATTTATTTTAAGCAAAACCGTTTTTTCTACCTTTTACTTGTGAGTATTTGCTTCTTCTTTATTCATACAGGCTGACGGTCTTCTTGTTTAATGCTATATACTCACCAAGCAAGAATCTTGAGAGCTTAATCTCTAACGCTAATTACATTTTCAACAATTTTAGTGTATGTTTTGAACTTGCAGAAAGCTATTATCAGTGATTTTGTCAGTAACAGAACGTTATCAGTAACGCTCCTTAGTTTCTCGCCATCGGCATAAAAATGTTTCACTTTTATACAGCCGTACTGGCTGAGAGGACTATTGCAACGACTTTGTCCGTCTGTCCGTCGCTTTTTTTAAACTTCGCAACGGTACCAGATAGAGACGGCCACGGTTTACAACGTTAGATTCAGTGTGAGAAGTTAGTTAAATAACACGGCAAATTAAAACGTCGTTACTTCCTTATAGCTAATAAGAATTATTCGACGTAATTAAATTAAATAATAACATTTGATCCGCGAATTGAAAGCCTAAGGTAACACTCAATAAAAACAAATGGATTTTAGCTTCGTTTAAAATAGTCTCGTCGCATTGTTGCATGAATGAATAGGCTTACCGTCAAATCAAATTCTCCATTAGTCCTATCTGTTACTTACGAAATTAAAACTGCATTTAAAAAAAAATAAAAGGTCTAAAAATGAAATTTAGGCATAAAATCATGTTACCACAGCTACGTCAAGTTGCTACGAGTCGCTGCTGGCTTCATCAACAGCGTATCTCTCGTTACTTCCCTACGACCACTGATCTATATAGGCTACGTTGCGCGTTACGTTGTAACACTGTAACTGTGTGCCTGAAGACGCACCGTGTTGCAAAAATGAATATGCTTACTATACAATCCAAATCTCCGCTAGCTGCTACTTACGAAATTTAACTGCTGGTTAAAATTGGACCTAAAAGCTGACAATTACGCCTAAATTGTAAAATAGGCCTAAAAACTAACACATTTTTAACCGGCAATTGTGATGGTTACTGCTTTTAGATTAGTATAATACATATAGTTGTTGTAGTGCGTGATAGAGGTGTGAGCCTCAACATTGGAAGTGGAGGAAGAAGACCGTGTGACTAGGCAGTCGCTGTAGCCGCTTGTTTCTCCTGAGGGAAAAAGGACTGACTCAAATGGACATCATTAACTTTTTAAGAAAAAGAAATAATTTTAACGAGAACATACGAAAAAAAAAGGAAAAAATTATCAAGGACCACGGTAGCGGTCCATATGTAGAGCCTCAGCATGAACTTCCATGTTAAACGTCAAACTTTGAACTCCTATATTCTCGTCCAGAATTGACATAGGCCAACGAAATTCGGTATTTGAGGTCGTGTCGCAACTATTTCACTGCATTACAAATTTTAATGACAACAATCGAACCGTTCGGCGTCCACAGTATGGCCATTTCTTGTTGTTGTTGTACTTGTTGTCCTTGTTGTTGTTGTTGGGACTCTTTGCCCTCAACTGGAGACCGAACCACTGATTTTTAAGTTCTATAGCTTAAAACATAGGTATGGACATGGCCTAGGGCCTTTCGCATGCTATTTTAATGTAACTACAATATTCTTGACACGGAAAGCCAAATGGGCTTAATCTTTTGCTCTCGCATAGAGATCGAACCAATGAACCGATTTTCAATTTGTATAGCTTAAGACGTAGGTATTAACACCGACCAGAGTCTTTTGAACCCGATTTTGATGTGACTGCAGTATTCTAGTCGGCAGAGCAATTACTATTGAAGACCACTGGGCAGAATTCATTAAGTGGAGTAACAAATTTTTGCAAATCGAGCTAGAAACATGAAATTTGGTACACAAGTCTTGGATCCCATGAAATACCCTCCAAGTGTCTTCAGCACCTCCCCCCCTCTCAGCACCCTCCGCCCCGTGCCCCATCCCAGGGGCTTTGGCAACCAATTCTTACAGATCAAGTTAAAATCATGAAATTTGGCGCATAATTCATTCTTAGCAGCATAAATCGAATCAGCCATGGAACCCACAGTCATGAAATACCCACAAATGGACCCTAGCACCCCCTGTGCCCCCCTCACTGAGGTTTGACCAACAAATCCTTGCGGATCGAGCAAAAAGCATGAAACTCGGCACTCAAGTTATTCTTAGCATTACAAATCAAACCAAGCATGGAACCCCCACGAAATATCTCAAGGGGCCCCCTAGTGCTCCCCTGTGCCCCCTCTCTGGTGCTTGACCAACAAATTATTGCAGATCGGGCTAAAAGAATGAAACCTGGTACACAAGTAATGGTGAGCAGTAGAAATCAAACTATCTATGGAACTTCCGCGATATCCCCAAGGCCCGTCAGCGCTTCCCCTCTATTCCCGCTCCATGAGGTTGATTTCCGAAAAATTCTTGTTGATCGTACTGAAAGCATGCATTTTGGTACGCAGATCATTCCAAGTACAAGAAATTGAACCAGCCATGGATCCCCATTAAATACCACCAAAGCCTCCTGCCTCCCTACCTGGGTACCACATGCAGCATCAATGACCAACAAATTCTTGATGAATATACTAAAAGCATCCATTGTAGCAGTGGTAATCCAACTACAGAGTGTTTAAAAAAACGCTACACGTCGATGTCGAATTTTTCTAAGTCCAACAACCATTCCCTGTCGCTATGACCCTCATCCATGACCTCAGAAAAGAAATCATGAAAGTTATTCCTGACACCAGGAAAGAAAGCTGTTATTTACTTTTCAAATAAGAACGCAAAAGGCAGCAAAAACATGGAACAACCCGATTGGTGGGGGACAATAAAAGCCCATAATTAGATTTTAAAAGTAAAAAGTAAAAATAAAGAACATTTATTTGGCCAGCAAGCAAAATAGCTAAATAAAAGCTTTTACAGTATCTGGATACCAAATAATAACGCGAAACGAAAAAACACGTGTGGCAACCCTAATTGGGGGGGGGGGGGAGACCAAAACAAACAAAAAAGCCCATAATTAGATTTCAAGAAAGAAGGGGAAAAAAGATGTATTTGGCCATAAAGCAAAATAGCTAAAATAAAGACTTTTACGGTATT
>JAHWFP010111039.1:0-64209 GCA_023313725.1 Lithobius niger
AATAATTAAATAAATTATAATTAAATAATTATAATATGTAATTAATAGGAAATTAATAAAAAAAATTAATTTAAATTTAAAAATTTAAAACAGTTTTAATCAAATTTTTATCGTGTCGTGTCGTCGTGTCGTGTCGTGGTTTCGTGTCATGTCGCGGTGTCGTGTCGTTGTGTCGTGTCGTCGTGTCGTGTCGCCGTGTCGGTGTCGTCGTATCACCTTTTCCACCCTGCCCAAGGTTTCCCCGACGGGCAAGGTTTCCCTCGCCCCCCCCCCCTCCCTGTAGCGCCACCCATGGTGCACGTGTCAGTACGAAGTCACAGTGCGGTGACTGAATCCTTGCCCAATATTAGTTACGAGGTGACGATTCATAGAAAAGTTAAAAGTATGCAGAAAAGAAAAAAACGAAGCGATGAGAAGACTCGCGTATATTTTTCCCCTTACGAAATGTTTTCTGCTCCAAACATTTACTCAACTTAAGAATTTGCCGACTGGGAAAGAGTCAATGAGCAAAGGTGAAATGCCGAGTCGTTTTTTGCCTCCTGTCTAATAAATAATAACATGTATTGCCAAGACAGTTTAATTTCTTTGGACGAATTTTTCGAATGGGGAGAAGAGTAAATGAACACATGTGAAATGCTGACTCTAATTTCATCGCGTGAATAAATAATAAAAAGTGCACGTACGACGACAGTTTAATTCTTTTTATGAATTTGCCGACTGGGCAAATGAGTGGGGGGACGGTGCGCCCCCCCCCCCCCCCCCCCCCCTGTCGCTACGGCCCTGCCTCTAGTGTCTAAACCGTTTATCCGATTGACAATTAAACGGGTACCACTTACGTTTCGAAAAAAAAATTTCTTCAAGAAAGGTTTTATTCATATTTTTTGTAAAATTAATCCTTCCTGCCGAAATTCGTTATTTAAGTTCATTCAGGCCGTTTTCGCATGTTATACATACAACAGTGCAATTCCTCACTTTAAACAACTGTAGTACCCGTTTTAATCCGGATAAATGGAAGTGATTTGACCCAGATGAAAGATGAAGATGTATATTTTCCAACAAGGGAAATTAAAACGAGTTATATTAATTAGAAGCTCAGCTACAATAGTTTTTTTCTACAGTGTAGTGCTGTGCGTTTTGCTCTATTTCACCATATGTTCCGTCTATAAACTGCCGCAGTAGCCGTTCTAATTCGGATAAATGAACGTGATTAGGCTTCGGTGAAAGGTGAAGATGCATATTTTCCAACAATGGTAATTAAAGCGATTTATATTAATTAGAAACTAAGCTACGGTTTATTTTCTACAGTGTAGCACTGTGCTGTGCGGGTATGCGACAATTTTGTCCCGCCGATTTGGTTCCGGCCAATTTGGTCTTGACTTTTTGGTCCCGGATAATTTGGTCTTCGACCGATTTGGTCAGCGGACAATTTGGTCCCAGATAAGTAATAATAATAATTACCTCAATGAATTTAGGACGACAGATAAAACTTTTTTGTGTATATATTTTATTAAAGCTTGTGTGTAAGAGGAAGTTGGGAGTGGGGAGGGGGAACAATATACACCATAAACACATAAACTGAAGGGGGAGTAAGAGTTCACAGACACAAGAGGCTCAAACTTATTATTTGGCTGTCAGAGATTCTTTAAAAAAAACAGTATTGGGCGTTGTTTGTGGCGCAAGTTGCCCCACTGCGCGAAAAGTAATACTACCATTACACAAAAAAAAAAGAATAAAAATTATTTTTAAAACAGCATTGAAATGTTAGTGCCCCTCCCCCCCAAAAAAAAGACTCCTCTAGCACAACCACATAAAAGAGAATATAAAAAATGTGTTCAAAAACACCAATGGGCCTTTTTTGTGGAGTTAGTGCCCCCCCCCCCCCAATAAAAAAAAAGTGACTCCAAATACATAAAAATAAAAAATAAAAAAAACATTTAATTCCTCGGGACCAAATCGTCCTTGGACCAAATCGGCTTGGGACCAAATTGTCCGGGACCATATTGTCCGGGACCAAATCGGCGGGACCAAATCGTCCTGCCCCGGTGCTGTGCAGTATAGCGCTGCGCTATACCAAAGTTTCCGTCTTTAAACTGCCGCAGTAGCCATTCTAATTCGTATAAGTGGGGTTTATTAGGCTTAGATGAAAGATAAAGATGTATATTTTCCGACGAGAGTAATGATTTATATTAATTAGAAGCTAAGCTACCATAGTTTTTCTACAGTGTAGCACTGTGCTTTTTGCGCTATTGTACCACAAGTTCTATCTTTAAACTGCTGCAGTGCCCGTTCTAATTAATATGAATCGTTTTAATAACACTCTTCGGAAAGTATACATCTTCACCTTTCCTCTAAGCCTAGTTACGTTCATTTATTCGAATTAGAAAGGCGTCTGCGACAGTTTAAAGATTGAACATGTAGTAAAATAGCACAAAAAGCACAGCGCTACACAGTAGAAAATCTATCGAAACTTAGCTTCTAATTAATATAAATCGCTTTAATTAGCGCTGTTGAAATATACTGTACACATCTCCACCATTCATCAAAGCCTAATCACGTCCGTTTATCCGAATTTGAACGGCTAATACAGTTGTTTAAAGACGGAATATGTGGTAAAATAGAGCAAAAAGCACAGCGCTACACTGTAGAAAAACTATTGGCGCTTACCTTATAATTAATATAAATAGTTTTAATTATCCTTGTTGAAAAATATACATCTTTATCTTTCATCTAAGCTTAATCACGTCTATTTATCCGGATTAGAATGGGTGCTGCAGATGTTTAAAGTGAAGAATTGTTTTACATTATGCGCTGTTGTAAGTATAAAATGCGTGAATGGCCTGAAGGAACTTAAATATCGAATTTTGGCAATAAGGATTATTTTAACAAAAATATGAATAGAACCTTTTTTGAAGGAAATTTTATTCTAAACATAACATGGTAACCGGTTAATTTTCTATCAGATGAACGGTTTAGACGTTAGAGGCAAAATACTTTTTTGGGCGCCATCTTGAATGTTCGGCATGTTCCCCGTTTCGAATTTCGGCGGATTTTGGATTTGTTGTATAGGATGACATTCTCGACATGAGACAATAGGAATTAGTCAGGGAGCAGTTTTAGAAAATTGAGGGTTATTGTGCAAAATTTGCCAACTTTTATTACATCCCAAGGAATAGTTTTCCACACGTTGCCACCTTGGCAATACGCATTTAATTGTATTAGGCATTAAAGATGGTGACCAAAATAGCGCCCAATTTTGGCCGATTATGCAAGAACCGTTAGTGGTACACAAAAACGATTGAGATAAACGTTGTTTGCAGTAATTTAATCTACAATGTCATTGCCATACATTTTTTCATATCTCTTATGGTTTTCGAGAAAAATGGATTTTCGGCCATTTTTTGGCTAATTTAATGCTAACAGACTTCTCAAAGTTGTCAACTTACAACTTTCAACTGCTGCCGCGTCATTTCTAATTCAGGTGGATGGCTTCAGTTAGTCATTCGAAAGGTGGGAGTGTCTTCTTTTCAACAAGGGTCGTTGAAAGGGTCTATGACTGTTAGGAACCGAGCTACACCCGTTTTACTATTGGGGCTGGTATCAGTTACCGTTGGATTTTTCGCTCATTTTCCACTTTTAACTGATATTATGACGTGTCTAATTTAGGTAGACCTTTTCAACTACCCTTGTTGCGAAGAAGATCTACCTTTCGAATGAACCTAATTGAGTCGTCTGCCTAAATTAGAAACGTCTCAGCACCAGTTGAAAGTTGTAAAAGAGTGAAAAGTCAAAACGGTGACTGTGATACCTGCCCCTAGTAAAACAGGTGTAGCTTGGTCCTAACAGTCGTAGACCCTTTCAATGACCCTTGTTGCAAAGACCACACTCGTACTTTTCGAATGAATCTAATTGGAGCCATTTACCTGAATTAGAAACGACGCTCCAGCAGTTGAAAGTTGTAAGTTGACAAATTGAGACGTCATTTAGCATTAAATTAGCCAAAAAATGGCCGAAAATGGCCTAAAATAAATTTTTCTCGTAAAACTATAAGAGATATGAAAACATGTGTGGGAATGCCATTGTAGATTACATTATTACAAACAACTTTTGTCTCAGCCGTTTTTTTGTATCACTACCGGGTTCTTGCATAATCGGCCAAATGGTAAAATTTGGCGCTATTATGGCCGCCATCTTTAATGCGTAATACATTAAATGAGCATTGCTAAGGAGGCAACATGTGGAAAACTATTCCTTAGGACGTACACAACAACTCCCACGTGAAAAATAAAATTGGCAAAATGTGCATGCTTTTTTACAACTGCTCCCTGACTAAATGGTTTTTGTTGCAATTGTTCAAGGTACACATACAGTTTTTAAAATTCCACCACACTAATACTGCAGAACCTCGAACCTCGAACATCGCTTGGGAGGCAGAACCTCGAAAAGGAGGTTTGGAGGTGTATACCCGTTTCGTCGAATTTTGTTTCGCAGAAAATCTGTCCCGCTTCACCGAAAATTAAGCCCTAATTAAAATTCAGTCGAATCAAAATATTCTTTAAAAATTTAACATTGGAGAAGTTACAGATGCCTTCCTAATTGGAAGGAATTTGTGATAAGTTGCGGTTTCTGATGTAATATATTTAGCCACAGCAAGCATGGCAGCCCGAGCGAGGCACGTAATTTGAAAAATGTTTTGGTAAAACGGGGTCACACTGAACACTGTTTAAAATTCGGCTAAATGGAATATGGCGAAACGGTCATATACATTGTTTGGGGGAGCACGGTAGCTTCTGCATTGGGGTCTGGGGCAGAGTCCCGTAAGCTGGCATATTTTTAAGAAATCGACGTGAATTTGAGAATTTCAAAATGAATTTTGTGAAATTGCATTTTTGAGATGCAATTTTCATCCGAATTTATTTCAGATTTTTCTAAAGTATTTTTTTTTTGGAAACACTGCTATAATGGGGCCTCCCCAAGGTTCCCCTAGTTTTAGGGCGGGTAAATCCGACACTGTTAAGCCCGTTCAAGAACGTCCATGTCCTTCAATGAAAATGGCGACCAAACTGGGCTTGCATATTTCAAGATTGGGTGCACAAAGACTTAGTAGATCCAAATTAAAGTTGGGATGTCTCCAGAAGTAAAACAGTGTCTGAGCATAGCTAGCTGCTTTGTTATTGCGCGTGGTGCGAATTTTGGTCATGTATTTATGAAAACAGACGTTGTAAAAAGTGTGGAGTTACAATTTTAACCCCCGTTAAAGGTGAGGATATCAAAATTCCCCTTACAGCTTGTCAAATTAACCATATATAATAGTCACAGTTTTAAACTTTGTTAGCGTGATGCCACCATCACGTGTTAAGCAATATTAGCTAAATTACAAATCGAAATAAATTAATCCGATGCTAAGTAGCCTAAATACACAAGGCTATGTTGACGCTTTGCACTTCGCTCTCTGACCTTCACACGATCAAAATGTACAAATTAAAATCTTCGAATACTTTGCGCTTTTATATCGTGAGGATCTTTAAGCGAAGCACGATTAAATCGCGGAGTTAATTTTTGTTTTTAATTCACAGCCAGTACCGATGACCCAAGTCGGTCCATTTGAGGCATGACGACTCAACTCCAAGCATTGAGTTGTTTAGAAATTTTGATGATACTGTGTGTCTACTGCCAAGGTAAGCGAATTTTGGATTAACCTTAGTTTCCTTCGTGGAATGACCAACGCCAACATGCCTGTCTGCTTGTGTAATTTGTTTTCTGCATTTATGATAACGAAGCATTAAATTAACTAACAACTTAGCAGGGCCGTAGGAAGCGGTGCGACTACTGCGGCCATGGCCGCACCACTTTCCCCGCCTTTTCATGCAACAATCACAACTGAAGTCAAGAGCAGCAGCGCAGCTCTTTCTGAAAAACTACACGCGCGGTCATCCTTGTTTCTTCCTTCACAACAAGTCAACAACAACGCAAAAATGCTTGAACCAATTAATGCTATTACACGTGCAGCATAAAAAATGTGACACTTTGTGTTTGTGGAAGTGCATGAACAATTTTGTCAGTGCCAACGAGTCACGAATGATAAAATTTGGACAAAGCAGCATCCTAGAACATTTATGCTGCCCATGCAGTTGCACGAACTGATCAGGCCTAATTACGAAAGGTAAAAACAAAAGTGGTTAATATTTTACTTGGTTTATATTTCACTTTTTTACATTGGTTAATAAAAAGGTACCCTCCAGAATCAATGCAACAGTGTAAAACCCAAAAATGAAAAGTGTCCACCGCCTAGGAGAGTTCACAATTCCCTCTAACGAACCTAAATTATTACGTGTTAGGCCTAATTATATTAATTTACCAAAAAAATGAAATAATATTTGAACTGCAATTGATAAATTTAATTTGCAAAGATACTTTAAATACAAAAAATAACCTACCAAGCTAAAAAAGAAGCTTAAATATGCTTAAAAATATGTTGCAAACAGGCACTCCGGAGGCCAAAAATTGGCACTAAAATAGCTTAAAATGCTTCAGCTTCCGGGGCTCTGCCCCGGACCCCGTTGGGGGAGTTCACAACACTGCCCCAAACCCCCTAGCTGTACATCAATGGCCTCACCACTCTTGATCGCGTTCCTGCGGCCCTGCTTAGCTGTTCACAATGTTGGCCTCATTATGTTTCTTCCGTTAAACCCAATTGCTTACTTCCGGATACACGCAAATTATACTTTACTAAACTTTACATTGCGAACAAAAACTAAGAAGACACATCTTGAGTCTCCCACGTTAGGTGTTGAGTCTCCCCGAAAAATTTTTTTTCCCTGTAACGTCTTTACCGTAGTCCGTTTTAAAACCTACCGAGCGCCGTATTAGTAACTGCAGTAACAGCTATCGTGAAGGTTTCACCTCGATCTCTCAAATATTTCCCAAATATTTTTGAATATTTTCAAACCAAATTCGGTATATATGCCTTATGCGGCTTAGCAAACATATATACCAAAATTAATTAAAATCCGTCGGATCATATCGGGGATCGGAACCTGAACTAGAATCGCGAAACCGTAGTGTTTGTCTGGTTACTGTTGTTGTTGGGGTTCACACAAATGGGGTGAGGGGTAATCGTATAACTGGAAAATCGTAAAATTGGAAGAACGTATACAGTATAACAGATAACGGAAAATCGTCTAACAGGAAATTCGTATAATGGAAAATCGTCTAATGTCCCTGCCTCTCTCGCGCTGCCGCGCTCGCTGCGGCTATACATGTAACATCAGAAACCGCAGTTAGACGTTAGTCCAGTTAGACGTTTATCCATTATACAATTATCCATTATACGATATTCCGTTTAGATGCTTTTCCAGATTTTTTATTTAGGCAGATTTTAGACAATTATCCGATTAGACGATTTTCCAGTTAGACATTCGGCCGACGCCCCTTCCGTTTGGATGCTATACCAGAATTTTTATTTATGCAGATATTAGACAATTATCCTATTAGATGTTTTTCCAGTGAGGCTTTCGTCTGACGCCTATATTTTACACCGTTCGCTCTACAAAACAAGCTATTCGTCGTGTAAAGCTGGTTCATAACTCATTTTGTAGATATGGCTGCACAGTTTGCGCTATTCTGAAAATGATCAAAAATGGTTAATAGTTCCGTAGTTCTCTAAAGGAAAAGTTTTATTGTTTTACATTGTTTTAAATATTGTGATTAGGCATAGGCAACACTGCTAATCAGCCACAAGACATAGACTGAAGATTGGTTGGTATAAACGAATATTTACGAATAAACGAATATTTTATTACCCAATAAAATTAAACATTGTTTACAACTAGCTGGACCCGTGCATGCTGCTCGATGAATTGAATTTCTCGATTCTAGCCTCTCCTGCGGGGTTTGGTCTTCTTAGGAAAGTAAATCGTGTTTGCAATATTCAACTGTTTGACTAATCCTTTAATCCTAACTGTTTTTGCTGGATAGCATCTCCTAATCTACTACTCAATCCGGCAAAAGTAAGATGGAAAGTGAAAATCAATTACTGTAAAAACACGTGCAACAATCCCTTCACTTGAGTACAATTGCGATGCACGTCGCGAATCATTGCTACCTCGCAAACCATTGTCTGGTCGCGTGAATGTAGCATTGTTGGCGGGCTATAAGTTTTGACTCTTGGACTTTCGTTGTTGAGCTAAAAAAAAAAATACGAATCCGTGTAAAAACACGTGCAACAATCCCTTTAAATTTCACTACAATTGCGATCCACGTCGCGAATCATTGCTACCTTGCAAACTATGTCTGGTCGCGTGAATGTTGCATTGTTGAGGGGCTATAACTTTTGACTATTAGGCTTCAGTTGTTGAGCTAAAAAAAAAACGAATCCGTGTATCAACTAAAAGGGGACAACTTTCAACAAACAGAAGATATGTTGTTAATTTCGAGGCCCCTCACGGCCCCTCATGCAGACTTGGAGACCGAAGTTGAGTTGTTTTAAAGAGGACGCCAACAATCTTTGTATGCGTGGGCAAATGAAGGAAAATTAGTTGAAACAATTTGGTGGTGCGTGTGCGGACGGTGAATTGTTTCTAAGTCGATGGAACGTCACGGAGGTTACCTTGCAGCAGGGGGCTTGCTAACTTTATTAGTTATATGTTTTTTTAGCATTCAGTAAAACACAAGTATGCGTCTTCTCTGGGTCTGGGTGTACTAATGAAATATTGCAAACGCGGTTGACTTACCTAAGAAGTCCAAACACCGGGAGAGGCTATGACCGGGAGACAATCAAGGAGATTAACTTGCAGTAGGGGCCTGGGGGTGAGGGGAGGGCAAAAAATGGGGGGGGGGGGGAGGAGTGGGTGAAATTGAAGGATCAGTTTACTAATGAATGAAATATTGCATACACGATTTACTTTCCTAAGAAGACGAAACACCGGGGGAGGCCAAGACCGGGAGACTCAATCCACCGTGCAGCATACACGGTTCCTGCTAGTCGTTACACTATTACGCTGTTAGTCAGCTGTTTTCCAGTTTTCTTTCATGGTTTTGTTTTGTTAAGTGGTTCTCAATTATGGTAGGAGACGGCGCTCATGTCCCCGTTGCTGAATTATTATTGCAGCGGTCCGTCGGCTTCTAATAATGGCATGAGCTTGATAATAGTGTGTATGTGTTATCTGATGTAAGTGTTAACCTTCTTCCCTTCCCCTCTTCTCTCCTCCCCGGAAATGTGGTGTATTTGCCGTTCCCTTACTCATCCCCTCTCAATCAAGTCCCCGTCCCCTCCACCGCTCCCTACTTGGTGGCAAGTAAGTGTGTGAAGTTCGCGTCAGAGCCGTGTCTTTAGTTTTCTCTTGAGCGCATCGTGTTGCCTGCTAAAAATTGCAAGGAATATTTTGTTGTTCTTTATGTTTTTCTTCTCTGAGCAAAATAAAATTACTTAGCGCTGCTAGTGTAACTAGCATTGATTATTACGTACGATACAACTGTTTACGGGGCGTCTCCTCCCCCTCCCCTCTTCCCCCCCCCCCCTTTCCCTGGCAAAGTCGTTTTACACGGCGGTCGAATTAGTTTGTGATGTGCATCTCGAAATTGGTTCCTTTCTTTTTTTTTGGGCTTCAGTTCCGTTTTGAGGAGAACAGTCAGGTTTCACATGGACTAATTGGACTAAATACCGTTTTCATGAATACTGGTTAATTACTACGAAACAGGCTTTGGGCATATTGTAGGTGAAGCGAACAGATTTTCATTTCAAACTTGTATTGAGTTTTTATTTTAATGACGATACCACATTTGCTAATGTGACTTAAAAATATGGATGCAATACTTACTGGTCTAAGTTGGGCAATAACTTTGGTAATAACTTTGGTAATAACTGCTGCTCTTTGCTGGCTTTTTCTTATTTTAGCTATTTTTTTTTTAAATATAGGCCTATGCTATGATTGTGTCAAATTTATGTTACCAAGCTTTCGGTAAGCATTTTGTTTCTGTTTAGTTATTTGTAGTCTCTTTTCACAGCCCACACTAAAGATGTGGGCCGTTGCCGCCGAGTATAAAATAAAACAGCACGTAATATCCACCACTGTTTGAGCTGCCGCTGGCATTAATTGTTACGTTGTTTCCCGTGGAACTGTTGTGCAGAATGTAGTGTAGTGTAGTGTAGTGTAGTGTAGTGTAGTGTAGTGTAGTGTTGTGTGTGTGTGTAGTGTATGTTGAGTGTATTGTGGTCTGGGGTTGTCACCCAGGGTCTTTCTATATTTTGTGTACCTGGAGGCAGTAGGTTAGGTTAATATAGGTTAGTCTAGGTTTAGTTAGTGAGCGCATGGATTTGTAGATCTTCTTGGCTCAATAAATAAATCGTAAATCGTCCGTATATCAGTTAGACGATGGCGTTCGGCAACAATAAGGTAAGACTTTCGCTGTTTACCCGAGCGGCGAAGCCCCGAGGGCAATAAAGCGAAAGTCTTACCTTATTGTTGCCGAACGCCATCGTGTAACATATTTGTACAACGACGAGTTGGATCTTAAATGATTGAGCCATTGTTGCAATAAAGCGACAGTGTTAGTGCATTGTTGACGAACCATCGTCGAACAAATTTGTACAACAAAGACTTGCATTGTTAGTAACGTAACCATTATTGTGATAGCATAACGAGCATTGTTGTCGGGAATGTTCTTTGTTCCATACTCGTTTTTAAAACTCGATAACTGCAAATCAATGCCCTTTTAATGAATTTTAACTCTTTCCATTGGGTCTTTTTTCAGCTGTAATAAAAGTATTGTTTTGGAAACATTGACACGTAAATATTGATACACAAATATTGATAGCAGCAGTAGGTTAGATTTAATTACGTAAGTAAGAACCAAAAGGCCTTCGTTTTCTTACGTAAGTAAGAACCCCACGCCTTCGTTTGCTATGCCTAGTATTTTTTTTTCTTATTTTAAAAATAAATAGTTGTTAATTTGAAGCGTGAAATAGTTTCAGAATACTTTAGAAACGATTTGGGATACGTAAATATGGACAGAGATTGTATTTTTACTACTTAAGTAAGAACCAAAGACCTTCGTTTCTTACTTAAGTAAGAAACCCACGCCTTCGTACGTAAGAAACCCACGCCTAGCCGTGGTTCTTACTAGGTGTAAGACAACGGTTTCATTGTTGCAGCATTGTTGCAGCAGTGTGTCTTCATGATATAAATCCACTGCTGCAACAATGGTCCAACAATGAAAGAGTTCTACAATAAAATATTAATTCACTGCAAGCCAAACAACCATCAGTATGATGTTTGTTAACAATAATCAGAAGATTGAAAAAGTTCACAATACTACCCCTGGTATAAGACTTGACACCGCCACCAACGATAATGTTGAGTCACACACCTCTATCACTCACTGCAACAACGATCTCTATTATATAATTTAAAAGAAATAACCATCACAATTGTAGGTTAAAATGTGTTAGCTTTTAGGCCTAGTTTTAGGTTTATAGGCCTAATTTTTAGCATTTAGGCCTAATATTTACCTCCGATCTAATTTCGTAAGTAGCAGCTAATAACAGTGGGTACAATGGCTATGCCTTTTCCTTCATGCAACACGATTCAGGGTACCATAGCAACGAGGAATCTATAAACTATGAGAGCCAGGCATGTTATTGTTTCTTGCTGTGGTGTAAACACCTCGTCCGCTCTAAACTTTCGTTTTATATAATTATATCGCTTCACCTTGATACGATGATTTCAATGGAGTAAAAAGCACGGTAACAGAGTATTAAAGTAAAAACCAATCAGTGCTACAAAATAAAAAAACGAACAACGTTTCAAAACATCAGGTTTGCGTAATAAAATTAAAGCATGGCGAATGCCACTAAGTCATCCTATGTTAAAAACATAACAATAATTTAAAAGGATAAAATGCCATCAATTTAAAAGGATAAAACCTCTGAGAGGGAAAATTGGTAAGTTTTAGTTTTATACTTTCGAGACCCTGAAAAAATCTTGACCCCCCCCCACAAACAAAAATGCGCTTTTTGTACACCCATTGAGACTGTTTGCAGATGATTCCTGTAGCCAAGATTAGTGCTTAGCCAAAATAAGTAAGCTTTTAACGAAAATACATGTTAGATTAAAAATGTTCTATAAAAATAAGTATGATGAACACACCGTTTACTTGTATGCCCACATCCGTAACATAGTTAGCATCTGAAAGACCGAAGAAGCCAAGAAACCAGGTGCCAAGGCTTTTATACAAAGTTTTTTGTAAAAACAATAATTGCAGAAATGGTACTAATAGCATAAAAATCTTGTAACACTGACATCATTGGAGCCTTCCAGAAGCTGAGGCGTTTTTAGAAATTCTGACTGCTGAAAGTGCATTTTTTGAGGTCCAAAAATGACATTTTCTTCCTCCCCCTCGATAGGGTCCAGAAACTTCATGATCCCCCCCCAATTTATCTCCCCCCCCCCCGGTGATAAATAATGACTGGTCCCTAACAGCCGGGTGCAGCAACAGCATCTACTGTTCTGTTTCGTTTTCAAACAGTATTCATTTAAAACTATCTAAAACATCTTTTTTTTCCTTTTTTTTTTGAATTTATGTGTTGTGTTGGCTGTTGATGGGTCACATTGTGTTGTGATGATTGATGGTGTGTTATTTTCAACCCCCCCCCCCCCTAAAATGCCAGTGAGGACTCCTCACTGACGCCTACTCTGGGCACAACTGGGTCTTACCATATAAACTTACTTATTCATCTGATAATGATGTAGGCCTGAACTCCAACTATCGGTAGGTGGTCTGGGGGAAGTATTATAAACTTGCAAAATCCAAGGACAAGTCCTAGAAGCTTTACTTGTTTTAATATTCGGTTGTTATTTCCGGATACAGTGTTCATTTTTAAAGCGTATTCTATATTTTAAGGATCGCTGTTTCGTTGATTTTCACAGGTTTATTGAACCATTTTGTTGAGTGGAATGGGGGGGGGGGGGGGAAGAGGGGAAAAAAAGGGGGAAGAGAAAAGGAAGGGTGGGGGGGGGGCAATTTGTGTAGTGAAAGGAAAACAATCCAAATAGGGCACTCATTTTTCTTCGGTGTAGGAAAAAACTACCCAGAAATGTGGGAACCAAAGGGCGCCTGTGCCGTGGCACAATGCCACTATGGCCAGTCCGAGCCTGCCCTCGGCCCTTTTTCGGTCTGTGGCCCGGTGCTTCAATACCCAAAGCACCAACCTTAATCCGGCCCCGGGTGAGTGTTAGAAATAAATTCGAAAATTTGTAATTTCTTCCGTAATAATTTTACGATTTAAGGCAAATTTTGGCTCAGCATTGCATCAAATTTCATTCCAATCCGACCTTTCGTTTGAGTTCCACCCAAACTATAAAAGTGCAATCGACCAACCAACCAACCAACGGACCAACCAACATTTTTCAATTTGATGTCCGTTATAGGCTACGCTTTGCTCTCGCTTCGTTAGCTTGCTCCGCCAATTATCATCATTCGGTAGTTTGAAAGTAAAGTTTAAGTATAGGATCTTACCTGTTTCCCGAGTGCTGAGCTCTAACAATAACGAGGGCGCGCGAGGTATTGTTGGCTCAGCATGAGGGAACGGGCAAGATCCTATTTCTCAACCGCTTTCGTCTTCTCCGCACGAGCCGCCATTGTTACCACGCGTTGACTTATTGTTACATTTACTCTAGTGCTAACGATAGTTAAGCGGCGGACAAACGTTCTAGTGAAGAAATGATGGTAGCAGCATCTGATGTTTTGCACGGTAACCAAACCACTGAAAAAACAAGATAAATGCGGCGAATTTGACAATGAACAATTAAAGCAAACATTCATGGTGCCACATTGCATTTCCTACAATGTGTTATGTTGTTATGAATTTTAATTCTTGTATTACGAAAGTTTCGTAGTCTTTTTTTTTAGGTTGCAGCGTATGTCTGAATTTTAATAATTCTTGAATGCGAAAGCTTCGTACTCTGCTTTTTATTTTGGTTGTTGGATGTATTTGATCTGTGTTTAATCATCATTGATAAAATTACGAAAGGAGATTCGTGTTGTTGGCGTTTATGCCGTATTTGTGACAGATGTAAAACAAAAAAAAAGAAAGCAGTGCTGAGATATCCCAGCACCCAAACCGAAAACCATTGTTGCGATACTACACTGTTCCATTGTTACAAGAGTGCGGAGAAGAAGAAAGCGGTTGAGAATACGCGTTCCTTTATTTTTCGTTGTTTCACGACACTTCTGTTTAGTTTTGTAACACTTCGGAAACGCTACCCCTGGTCGTTTCCCTGCAGATCTCCTCACATCCACGCGACTGTTAAGAAGTATGTGAGCTCAGAGATAGCCTTGGCCGTACTGAGCGAGAAAAAAAAGAAGAGCTCTGCAAAAATTTGCGTAGTTGGCAAAATTGAAAATTGACTTGGCCGTTTTGTTTGCTATTCTGCCCTTTTGTTAGCCCATCACCACCATGACGTAAAAATATCATAGATAATGAAGAAAATAAAAATAAAATATGCATTAAACTGTATACCAGCTGAATTCAAGTCGATTGAAGTCATCATCTACGTAATAAAAGTGGTAGAACGGATCTAAAAGACTTGGTGTTAGAAGAGGAGGAAGTTACGTTAAAGGTATTGCTGTCGATGCCCTGTAACAATTTCTTTATGCAAGGTAGCAATGTATAAGGCCAAGAACATTAATTCTGTTATGTCCTAATGGTTGGACAATTGCATAGGTTCCCCCAGCAGAGTAACGGGGCTATAACACAACTTATTGCATCATTGACTGTAATTGCATCATTGACTGTCAACTAAATTTTACATCGCATATTAACTCAGTTATTTCTAAGGCTCATACCATTTCCTCCTTGATTGGGCAAACAATTGCCTTACGTCGAAGCGATATTTATTTCAAACTGTATTTAGCCCTTGTACGACCCATATTGGAATACGCTATTGACTTCTGGTGTCCCTACCATGTTAAGGACCTCATGGCACTCAAAAATGTACAACGGTGCGTCTCCAAACGTGTTGCAAACCTACGAAGCCTCGCTTATGAGCAACGTTTTAAACACCTTAATATTTCATTGGTGTGGTGGAAGTTTGTGAGAGGCGGAATTATAACTCTATTTAAGATATTAAACTTGGGTTATACCACAAACATGAATGGGCCAGACACACATTAGGGTAAAATACGATATTAAGTCAGCTACATACATCCGATTTTAGGTTAGGTTAGGTTATTCTAGATTAGGTTAGGTTAGTCTGGAGGAGGGTGGGAAAGTGCCTTTTGTTACCTTTTTTCGTTTTCATCAATCTGGAAGAGGGTAGGAAAGTACTTTTTGCCAACAGACAAACACCCCCTAAAACCCGCGTCCCAGACGCGAAGGGGGAGGGGGGGGGGAATGTCCGCTTCCCATGCGCATCACATCACACACCCCCCCACTTCTGGTCACGTGATCAAAGGGGGGTGTCACTTACAGTTTTTGTCGATCTGGAGAGAGAGGGTGTAAAAGAGCCTTTTACTTCCTTTTATTCGTTTTCGTCTATCTGGAGGAAGGGTGTTTTTTTTGCTACCTCCTATTACATCACTTCCAGCCACCTGGTGGATGTCACTTCTGGTAGGTGGGGCTTCCATCGGTCTGGAGGAGAGCGCCTTTTACTACCTTTTTGTTCGTTTTCCTCGTTCTGGAGGAGGGTGCAGGATGCCAATCTGGAGGAGGGTGGGGAAAGCGCCTTTTAATAC
The DNA here is from genome assembly GCA_023313725.1 of Lithobius niger. Classification (NCBI taxonomy): domain Eukaryota; kingdom Metazoa; phylum Arthropoda; class Chilopoda; order Lithobiomorpha; family Lithobiidae; genus Lithobius; species Lithobius niger. Next base: position 15,730 of record JAHWFP010111039.1, read on the forward strand.
CTTTTTGTTGATCTGGAGGAGGGTGAGAAAGGCCACCTTTATTCCCATTTTTTTCTGCGTATTTTTTAGACACACCTAGGGAAGGAAGGGAATCGTGGGAACATGAAAAATTGTCTTCTTTATATAATAAAAGGAAGAAAAAGTTTTCTTTCAAGAAAAAAAAAATGATTAAAAATCATCGTTTACAGGTACGTATTGTGGAAATGTCTATGCAACTCGACAAGAATTGATCCATCATCTTCCCAACCATCGATCCAATCTTCGACCTGAGTGTTTACTCTTCGAAAACGAGTTAAAAGATTTTGAAGGCGAAGTAACTTGCAGTTTGGTGCATGATGATGCGCACCGAATTTATTTCTGTGAAATTGAATATCTCGATCCATCTCTAGCGCTCATTCTACTGTATTGTCCACTCAAATTTCTTATTACAACTTGCTTGGATCAACTGACCAATTGTAAATTTCAACTGTGTTAGGAGGCAGATTTTAGCAGGGATTCCAACACCGTGTGAGCCTATTTCTTGTCCCTCTATACAGCCATTTACAACGAATCTGACGTGTCTAAAATCTTGGAGGATGCTTGCCAAAAAATACAACAGTCCGTCAAAACTTTCGACGAAAAAGGTAGTGGTTGGCACTTGTTGATAGTTTGAGGTATAACTGTAAAAGTGGCAAAAATCGATCCTTTTCGTTCTAGTTCTTTCTTAGCCTTGCCGAATGCATTACGCAAGAAAAGCGGAGTTATAGTGAATGTGGAAAATTCTGACGAAAAGTGCTTTCTGTATTCAGTTTTAGCTGCTAAAATGAAATGCTGTGAAACAGAGGTTAAATATTATGAACCATTTTTGAATACCGTAGGCCATTCCATGTTGACGTTCCCCGTGAGTCTGCGCTAAATTGATTCATTCGAACGAGTCGACAATTTGTCCATTAATATAATTTCGTACAAGGGATCGATAGGGTTACACCTGGTGAGAGTGGCCAAAAACATGGAATGAGAAGTAATAATTGACTTATTACTAATAGCCGACGAAAAAAGGAAATACTCATTACTGTGCCATCCTCGATATTGATAGGGTACTCCGATTTCGAGGTGTTGGAACTAACAGGAAATTTTACTGCCATAATTGCTTCACGGCCTTTGGTAAGGAACAATACATGATGGAGTAAATCTCAATAAATGTGTGAGATTACATAGGGTGCAAGTACTTACTTTCTTACCCCCTGGCAATAACACGTTAAAATTCCTACACTATGACAGATGCAATCCTCATCCTTGGGTAATTTATGCAGATTTCGAATGTATGCTCAGACCTGTGCGAACTAGTAGCACCGATCCATCCTCGAGTCCATCTACTAAAGTCAGTTTGCATTCGCCTACTAGTTTTGGCTACGTTGTTGTTGGTCCAGAAAATGAAATCGTGAGTCAAAGATACTACCTTGGTGAGGATGCGGTGGATAAGTTTTACGAATGCATGAATAGCGAAATTCAAAAGTTTGCCACGATTATGGCACGACCAAAACATCTGGTGATGACTGCCGACGATGAAATTTGGTTCTTGTAAACCGATACTTGCTACTACTGTGGCAAAGTCATCATTTCCGATAAAGTTAGAGATCACTGCCACTTCACGGGAAAGTTCAGAGGTGCTTCTCACGTAATATGTAATCTAGAGGCTAGGAGAATAAATACTACCCCAGTCGTCTTCCATAACTTAGAAGGCTACGATATGCATCTACTGATTTATGGGATGAAAACTTCCCTTCGGGAGTGTACATTCTTGCTAGAAACACCGAGCGTTTCATGAGTACACGATACTTTTCCTTTGGCGGGCCGGATAAGGGTATTTCAGTAAGGTTGCGGTTTTTAGACAGTTATAGTTTTCAATCTTCCTCGCTCGAAACTTTGCCTAAAAACCATAAGAAATATTGACCCTTCATCATCTTAAAAACTGCTCTCGATTCGGTCGACTGGTTCGAGGCAGGAGCGAAAAAGGAGGAAATCTTGGATTTAATGACGCAAAAAGGCCATTACCCGTATGAGTTCGTGCAGTCTATGAATGTCTTTGAAGACCAGGGATTACCTCCTAAGGCGGCGTTCTTCTCCTCTCTACGAGGGGAACGCATCACCAACGGCGATTACGATCAAGCTACCTCAGTTTGGAATTTGCTGAAGAAGAAGGTTTTAAAATATTATCATCTCGTATACCAGATGATCGACATGTATCTTCTAGCCGTCATTTTTCAGACTTTCAGGGAAACTTGTTTGCTCAATGACAGTATAGATCCTTGCTAATACGTGTCCACACCAGGATTTAGTTGGGCTGCTGCGTTGAAAAAACCAAAGCTGAACTAGAACTGTTTACGCACGGAGGTACGCATATCTTTATAACGTCCGGTATCAGGGGAGGAACAACTGTTGTATCGAAAAGGCACTCGATCGCCAACAACAAACACCTACCAGACACCTACGACGATAATCTACCTAGTCTATATCTAATAGATTTGGATGTCAACAATTTATACGGACTAGCCATGACGGAATTCCTTCCATATGATCGATTTAGCCGGCTGACGAGGAAAGAAATTCTCGAATATCTCTTGGCATCGGTTGAAAGAGATTCGGAATATGGCTATATATTGGAAGTGGACTTGGACTATCCTCTGAGTTACACGATGATCACAATGACTATCCTTTAGCGCCGGAAAAGTTTCAAATAATGCCAAAACTTGTGTCTCCCTTCATGAAAGAAATAGCGCGAAACAAGAAAGATCGTTTCTACTTCTAAACTAACGACCAACCTGCTCTCGAAGAAAAACTGCGTAGTTCATTACAGGAATTTGCAATTCTACTTGAAACATGGTTTAATTCTGAAAGGCATCCGCAGAATTCTAAAATTTCGTCAGAAGCAATGGCTAAAATCCTACATAGACTTTAATACTGAGAAGCGCCAACTTGCAACGACAACGTTCGAAAAAGACTTTTTTAAACTGAAAAATAATTCGGTATTTGGAAAAACGATGGAAAACAAATCGGAGCATTTATCCGTAAAGTTGACCACCAATCCAAAAAAATCTATCAAGTGCGGAACACTGCCACACGCGGATTCGTTCAAAATCCTCAACGAAAATCTCGTACAGGTAAACTTGAAGCTTCGTATCGTCAAGTGCGACTTACCAACTTACTCCGGTTTCTGCATTCTCGAACTGTCCAAGCTTATGATGCACGAATTTCACTACGAGTTCATGCGTCCAAAATACGGGGACCGCGCACGTTTACTTTTCAGAGACACCGACAGTCTGTTCTACGAAGTAGAGACTGACGATTTTTATTGGGATATGAAAACTGAAGCGTTAAAAACAAACAAGTCCTGGGGAAAATGAAAGATGAGACGGCATGCACCCCGATGAAAGAATTTGTAGGGTTGAAAGCAAAAATGTACTCGCTTTTAGCCGGGGAAGACAGCATAAGAAAGGCTAAAGGGATTAGTAATGTGTTTATCCAAAAAATCCTCAGCCACAAAGACTACAAAAGAGCACTATTTTCAAAAGCAACATCGCAAGCCACGTAGTTGAGCATTCGAAGTAAAGATCATCAGCTTGCCACGGTTGAAATTTCAAAATCATCCGTATCTTCCTACGACGATAAAAGATTCGTGCTGTACGATGGAATAAACATGTTACTGCACAGTCACTATAGAACCGGCATACCGTACGATTTTGTAGACGACATAATCGATCCGATGGAGGATGAAGAAGCTGAAGAGCGTGCTTTGCTGGTGAAAGATGAGGAGGAAGAAGCATCAACCAGTGAAATAACGAAACGAAGAGAAGAAGAAAAAAATAGTAGCTTATAGAAGGAAAAGAGCCGTTGTTTTTCATATGAAATGTGCGACAGAAACTGTCGAGCAGAGAAAAGCTAAGTTGGAGAAAATGACTGTTGGTATTGCTAAGATGGAGTAAAAAGCACGGTTATAGATTATGTGAAGGCAAACCAAGCAGTGCTACATAAAAATACAAACAACGTTTCGAAAATTATCAATTTTCGTTTTCAGGTTAGCAGTAAAATTAAAGCAAGGCAAAAGCCACTAAGTCAACCTATATTAAAAGCATACAACAGACATTTAAAACGGATAAAAACCACTAATTTCTCCCCTCAAAAGTGGCAGAAATGGCAGCCGAAAAGCAACGACCCACCTGCTCCGTTGGATGCCACATCACAAGGCAAGGTGTATGCAAATCGGGGTCACGTGTTTCAAAGGTGTGATGCTTTCGTTATGTTGGTTTTACAATATGCCTGGCAAAAGAGTCGAGTTTAAGTGATTTAATTACAGGAAAATATTATTTTAGAAATTTATTATCTGGCACTAAGTGGTTATGTACAGGTGGTGTATGTGTATGGATGACCAGCGTTTCTAGATTAATTCTTGCCCAGGTGTATTTTTCTAGAAACAAGATTTGGACCTTGTCCAAGTCGGGGGTGTGGCCGGTTGCGTATTTGTGTGGCGACTTGCCTGTTGAAAGGCAGTGGTACACTAAAGAATTTGATTCGACTTTTAATTTGAAGTTTGATTTATGGGATGCCGTACGTTCCTTAAGTTTTTGAAAGGATTGTCCTACATATGTAGCAGTACAGGCTGGCTCCGTACAGGAAATTCGATAAACAGTATTGCATGTGGAAAGCATGTCGTCTGATTTGCTATTGTTTTTATTTTCATGGTGCATGGTCAGCTGCTTAATATTTTGGTGGCTGTACCCACTCGGGTACGTTAATAAATTAATTTCAAAAGCTTTGACCCCCAAAACGTCCCCCCTTCCCCCCTCTACGAGTTTCATTGCTTTGCCTTACTTCAAACGCATCTCTGAAGTCCTTAATAAGAAACTTAACATCAGTTAACATCCGACTTGTTTCAAACAGCAACCAATTTACTCCTCGCAAATCTTGTGTCTAAACTTGACACATACATCGTGTTAACACTCTAACCATGTTCAATTTTTATTTCAACATGTCTGTAAACCTACAAGCTGAAACAAACACATACATCAAAGCACATGTTTATACCAACATCAACTACTAAAAAACACTTTCTTGTTTTCACTAATGAACATGAAGGATGACCAACTCTCCACCGCGGGTTTTAAAAAAAACCACCCGTGACCCTGGAACTATAGACTAGGGGTCACGCACTTGCGTCCGAGCAGACGATTTTTGTGATAACGGCGTCTTGGTAGACGACTTTGGATACCCCAATCCCACCGTTGTGGAATTGGGCTACAACTACGTTTGTAGCCGATGAACATGAAATAGCAAAGAGTTTGCTCATGCGAGACAAACTAACCAACTTCTCACAAACAAGAAATTGCTCTTAAGAGCAGACCAGAAACCTTTATGGCATAAAGAGACAGAACACTAGTAGCTTTCCTTAACAGACAGACTAAAACGTCGCCACTAAAGACGAAACCAAAACGCAACTATTATTGTATAATAGGCGAAACACGAACGAATGTATGCCACTGAATGGGCATAACCAAACCTCAAACATTGCCACCAAGAATGGGCAAACCAAGAACTGGACATCGAAATTCGAAAAGCGTAGATTTAAGAAAAATATGAAACTACTAACAACTCATTCTCCACACTATAATTAAGTTAGTTCTAAAGCCGAAAATTAGGTTGATTTACGGGAAAAAAAAACCCTTTGGGGAAAAAAACCGTCGCAGAAAATATTGCTCCTCATGAGCAACCAACACAAATTGCCTGAAAGGCAATTGAAATTGCCATAAGGCAACCAAACGCTAAAGTTAGTGTTCCCCCTTCACTAAACACACCCAGAATTCTAAAGTAGGCCTTACAGCCAAACTAAGCCTAGATTAAAAAATTGTCCGCAGTAAAAACGGTTGTTTTACCTCCCAAGTTCAAAAAAATAAAAATTCAAAATAGGCCTAAAAATAGGCTTAATGCCGAAAACCCTAAAAACGGATCCCCAAGACCCTTCTGCATGCCCCTACCAAATTTCAGCAAGATCCGAGGACGTTAGGCTTAACGAGTACAATAAGCCTAACGTAAAGACAAAAACTTAAAAAATAAGGCCCAGGCTTAACCGAAAGGTTTACCCACGTTTTACCTTATTTTTCCCGAGGGAAAGAAAAAAAACTCCTCAAAAGGTCGAAAAGTAAACCTAAAGGACCCAGACTCGAATCCCCAATCTAAAGGACCCATAACCCATTCCATACCAGCCTTACTCCCGGGTTTCGGCACCATGACGAAAAAAATAGCTAACTGTGGGAGAGCTAACCAAAATTAGGCTGAACCAAAAGACTGGAGAAAGGGTTGGGGAACTTTGGGTTTAAGTTAGGGCTAAAGATGCTTGTTTAGGCTGAGGGAAAAGCCTAACCACAATTGGGCCTAGTAAAGGCCTAACAGCCAGAAATCCCCCTAACTAGTAGACCTAGCAGGGGTTGAAGGAGGACCAGCCGGGTGGCTGGCCCGAAGGCTTTCTGATTTTTCCATGCTGGCCCCTTGCTTAAATACGTTTTGGTAACCCATGACAACGGCGAAATAGCCAGGGTATTATGGGTAATGGAAAATTCTAGAATGTTCTAGAGGCAGGAACCGGAAACTAAATTACAAGACATAGATAATGTCCACCTGTGTAAGAATGGACACCCAAGACTAAGATTGGCCCCAGCAAACATCCAAGTAACAAGATTTGCGACATAAATGAAGACGTGATAACCTTGACAAAAATAAAGCATCTTATAACAACCTTAAAAGTAGAATTTTTGGGACCCACTGGATGATGAATTTTATTTTATATGGGTCTAAATAAATGTGGTAAAAATATCCGTACCGATTTGGTACGGATATTTTTTACCGCTTTTATTTAGACCCATATTAGAGTAGGAAGTCGGGGTTCAAAGGTTTAAACTGCTAATGTTATCGGTCCAACTATTAAATTTTGAATCGTGAAAAGTAGAGCATTTTTCCATCTTTTCCTTTCTTCTTACGTTGTACTTTTTCTACTAAAAATAAGTCCGGAATGAATGTTTTTTGAATTTCCAGTTCGTAGAAGCCGCCGAGAATGGGTTCACCCGATTCATCTTTTAAAAGACAAGTTACCGGTTCAGTTTTTTGCACTTTGCGAATCGTGAACACTTCGTTGGTAAAATTTTGGAGATACCCTTTATCGAAATTTGTTTTACTTTAGAAATTCTGACTTTCTCTCCTACGACAAACTTTGGTTTTTTCTACGGTACTTTAGGTTTTGCACGTCTCAGCAATGATTCATGCTGCTTGGTTACTTCCCTCGGTTTCAACTTCGTAGTAGAATGGACGGTGTCATTGTACTTGGAAACTAACTCGTCGATAATATCTACCCATTTATAATTTCCCCGCCGGTGAATCTTTTCCACATCAGAATTTTCAGGGTTCTGTTGAATCGTTCTACCACGCTAGCTTTCTTCTCCGAGTACATGTTGATGTTCTGACGCTTAAGGAGTGGTTTGAAGTCTTTATTGTAGAACTCACTACCTAACCCGAATTTTTAGAGGTGGTCGCTCATACGAGTATTTTCTTGAAAACTTTAGTAACGTTTATACCGGATTTAGAATTAAGGGGAATAACCAAACGAAACCTAATAATAATAATACCTACAGCCAATCACCTACAGCCAAGACTACATTAAGTTATGCAATGATGCTGGCATCAACACATTTCCACCAATCAAAATCCAGGGACCCACTATTTAAAGCATAGCCGACCGAATTCTCTCTCATTCGACCAGCAGACTTGGGTGAAATAGATGGTTGGCACATTCTTTTTAATTGTGCTGACTTTTATTTTATTTGGTTTTAGTTTTTAGCATGGAACCTTGCATCTTTATGACTTGTAAGTTTTATTTCTATGGCCCTGCTCTGCTGTTGTTTTATTAATTTTTATTTTTAAGTTGTTTGACATGTTTTAAACCCTTCACCTGAAAACTGTTCCGACCTTGGAACCGAAACGTCGTGATTTCGTTGTTTCACCAGCACTTGATGGCTACTCTGTATGTGTTTTTAATAACTAAAGTGCTTTTTAACTTTCTACTTTTTGCTATCATTCTGAGCCTTCCCTGCACCAATATGAGGTCCCCAACCCATCCTGTGTAAGGGATTTTAAAATACGAACTTGGGTATGATTTTTATTTAGGGGTTCGAAAACTTGTCCAAACATCACTTAAGGTTGCTACTTTACAACAGCAAATTGGTAAAAATTTGCAAATTTCATGGTCTCACACCGAATTCGTTCCCCCACCCAAGTTTAAAATAAGAAATTCCAGAGCTGCTAAACAAGCAGAAGCTGCTAATTTGCTTTACATTCAAGCCCTCTGTACTGAGCATTACATCGAATTACTTACCTTCAGAAGACTAAACCCGGTTTACTGAATAATCTCAAACAGCATCTACCGTCCACCCTTTTTTCGTATTTCCAAAATTTTTTGTCATTATTGTGCTCCAGCCATACTGAGAATGTTTTCAACAGACTCAAACGTAAATTTAATACCCTCCACAGTCGTAAGATTGATCTGTTTATTAACCAGCAAAAGATATGGTTTAAACAAAATAAACAACCAGTTAACGCATCTCAAACTTCCCCCCTCCCCCGTTTCAATATATTGATCCGACCAACAGCACCATCGAGAAGTTAGCTTTTCCTCAAAATAAATGGCTTTATAACCTAACTGGGCACGAAGTTGATCCCCCCCCCCTCCAATATATTTTGTCTCTGGACCCTAAGTTTGTACCTACACCTAATATTAAAACTTTAATTCCTCATTTTATTGCTAAATTGGAAGCAGGCACTATCAGGTGCCCCCACAGATACGAAATCCGTTCACTTGCTCTGCAATCACTTAGGGCAAACTTGAAAATTAACAGTTGCAATAACTTCACACTTGCTCAAGTATCACAAATCCGGCAATTTATTAAAAAACTGGATATCCGCATTTTGCAGTCTGATAAGAGTAACTCCACAGCCATCTGCCTTCAAAATGACATTCATGAAAAAATCCTACAGGAATTAAACAACACTGATCTCTATAGCAAACTAGATCACAACCCTACCTCTAAATTTCCGGCCCTCATTAAAAAGTTCTTCAAAAAACTTATTAAACTTGGGAACTGGCTACAACCGTTCTTGACAATTATCAGCTTGAGCACCACCTACCCCCTTTTGTGTTTCCAAAAATCAAAACCCACAAAGATAATCACCCTTCACGGTTAATAACTAGCGGCAAAAATGCCCCAAATTTGGCACTAGTCAAAATAGTGGCCCCAACACTTAAACTTTTAGCTGTAGGCCAACATGCTGACCCTAACTCGTTAGCTGTCATTAAGGATCTTACAGGCACTCTTGTCCCTGCTGGCTATAGATGGACATCTTTTGACGTAAAAGCAATGTTTCCCTCCTTGGGTTGTGAACTTATTCTCAATACTTTAAGGAAAAAACTCCAACACGACTCCACTCCACTTGATAAATTAACTTGGGACATTCCCATCTTTCTTGAGGCGGTTGAGCTTATTTTTGATACTACTTTCCTGCAGTACACTGGAAATTTTTTTCTCCAGCATAATGGCGTTCCTATGGGTTGTCCTATCTCTACTTTCTTGTGCGATATTGTTATGAATGAGGTTGATAACTTACTGGTCAGCCAGTTTACTTAAATTGCTTACTATAAAAGATTCATTGATGACTCCTTAGCACTCTTTCCAACCGGCATTCGTAACGGCATTTTGAAATTTTTAAATAGCTATCATCGTTCCCTACAGTTTACAATGGAGGCACCTGACAATAATAAAATTGCTTTTCTTGATATTACAATCTTTACGAATAGCCACAATAGAGTTGAAACTGTCCATTTTCGTAAGCCAACCCAAAACAACCAGGACTAATAACTTTCAGTCATACACAGACCCAATTTATCTAGTTGCTGGGCTAAAAAACGAGCTGCGCCGTATTTATACATCTTCCATAAGTACCTTAGCAATGGGTTTCCGTTACCTCCTATCAGTGAATATAATAACTTTAATTGGCTCTCCACCTCTCGGAAACAACAACATAAAATCGTATTTCTTGTTGCACCTTACATAAGAGGAGTTACTGAACCACTTCGCAAGAAGTTATACAGTGATTATGTGCGCCTTGTTAGTAAAAGTAGCCAACTCTTCACAGCCAACTTCAGCCTCCCCCCTCCCCTCCCAATACCAGTGCTACAATATTCCTGCCAGATTTACAAAAGACACTATTTATAGCATACCATGTGCCCATTCTGGATGCACAGCCACCTATGTAGGCCAAAGTAAACAGGAAATATGTTAACGACTTAGTTCCCACAAATCAAACTTTAAATTAAGGAAACAGGAAAACTCACTGGTTCAACACTTTCAAAAAACAGGGCATGAACCCGAAATTTCACAAACAAAAAAATTATTTCAAATTCCTCACACCAAAACACGCGAAAATTTGGAAACACTTTGTATTCATTTAACCAAACCACCTGTTCATAATCACTTAATACCTACAGCCAATCACCTCCAACCTACATTAAGTTATGCAATGACGCTGGCATCAACACATTTCCACCAATCAAAATCTAGGGACCCACTATTTAAAGCATAGCCGACCGAATTCTCTCTCATTCGACCAGCAGACTTGGGTGAAATAGATGGTTGGCACATTCTTTTTAATTGTGCTGACTTTTATTTTATTTGGTTTTAGTTTTTAGCATGGAACCTTGCATCTTTATGACTTGTAAGTTTTATTTCCATGGCCCTGCTCTGCTGTTATTTTATTAATTTGTATTTTTAAGTTGTTTGACATGTTTTAAACCCTTCACCTGAAAACTGTTCCGACCTTGGAACCGAAACGTCGTGATTTCGTTGTTTCACCAGCACTTGATGGCTACTCTGTATGTGTTTTTTAAACGAAACTTCGACATGACGTTAATACAGGTTAGTAGGTAGTTAAACCCTCTATTAAGGTTAGTGTAAGGTATTGCGACCAAAGACAGCCTGTCATAGATCGTTCAGGCCCAGTACAATCACTTTCCGTCTTGGAAAATTTTTTCGTGTTGGGTTGTGAAGTTCGTTTACGAGTTGATCCATTTTTTTTTTTCCATTCCAAACCTTAGTTTTGTTTTCATGATCTTCTTAACGATCGAAGCGGCTAGTTTTTCCCGCCACATTAGAGAAGAATCATCTTTCACTCTTTGAGCTTTGAAAGCGAGAACTTCATCGGTGACGTGCCGATCTTTCAAATCCGAGCTCACGGAGTAAGCTATATCATGTTCTTTGCACGCTTCGTCTAGTTTATTAATTCCAGGATCTTCTCGAGACAATCTTTTCCAGTTTTGTTCCCGGACCGCAGTATTAGTAGCCGGGCAAACGCAGTTCAAGCGGTAACGTATCTACGATTTTGTTTATGATGCCTTTCCCAGATTTGATAAAGGAAGCTCTTTTCGTCCCGCACACCTCACATAATACAATTTGCATCTACCTGTTATTTTTTGCAGTTATAATAACGGAGGGCTCGGGCCGTTAGAAGTACGACGTTTACATTTGACACAATACCTCAAATTGTTATTTTTTTATTCCATGGTTCTTTGTTTTATATACGATTTTTTTAACCTAAACCTAAATTTTGATAAGCCACCCTTTTTTCTTGAGCAGTTATGATTTGTCTTTGCTGCATTTCTTATAAAATTTCGACCATCTCGTTTCCATGTTAGTCGTGCTCGACCAGAGCAGATTTATAGAAAAGCCTGAGTCGCTTTATCAAGTCGTTGGGATCGTCGTAATATTTGTAATCGACCCTGCTGGAATAACCCACTTTTTTAACCATGCCTCTCCCTTCTTTCTTAGATTTAATGCCTTCCCAAATCAGAGAGATAATAGACTTGTACTTAGCACTACGATTGGATTTGGGTTTACGAGTATCTGGGTCGTTGTTGTGATAAATTGTTTGAGTACTTCCTGGCGCGTAGGAAGTTTCTTTCAAATCTTTATGAACTAGCAAAATCCGAAGTCCGTGTCTTCCCAAATACTTTTTCCCCTCGACCATTATGTCATTCTCAAAACTTTTTAGTTAAATATCTTTTGAGTTTTGCGATTTCTCGTTTCGTCTCCATTCTTTTGTTTTAAAGGTAAAAACGAACGTTTGTATCTCCCTTCTTTTAACGTTTTGTTAATTGAGAAAAACCCGTACGGTTTTTTTCCAACACATTCTACACAACGTTTTAAAGTCCGAAAATTCCATGTCGGGATCAACGTGATATTCATAAACGTTTCAGATTTAACTCATCCTCGGGAAAAAGTATTAATTAAATTTGCGTTGTCTCTGACCACTTGTTTTGGAATTCTCGTGTACGACTGACTACAATAAAAAACATCAGCATTTGAATGATGTCCTTGAGCAAAATAACGTTAGATGTTTTTTTTGTTTGTCCAAAAGGCAATCATCAAAAAGAATCAGGTTTCCAAAATCTGGGTCCAGTTCTTCTGGCGGAATTAAAAACAATTTGAGAATCGTAAAAAAATGCTACATTCTGTCCTATATTTTTATCAATTTCAGCAAATATAGACTGCAAAGCTTTGTATTTTGATTGACATAAAGTTTTACTGTAAATAAATAACCAGTCATAGTCGTGCCATCTTTCGTTACAGATGAAATTAAACAGCAAGTTAGTTTTTCCACAACTTGCGGGCCCTATAATTAAACATCTGATATTCGAAAGTAGGAACGGATGATTTTTAGGTTCTTTCCTAGGTACGAAAAGTCATAGTTTTGAATTTTCATTGCATTTTTTTGTTTATGGAGATACCAAACCCATAAAGTCTTCGTCAGCAAATTTGTTGGAAGTTTCGGAATGAGCTACTCCAAAATCTATGTTCCACCATAATTTCACGTAGCTGGGAGACTCATCGGTAACGTACACCGTGGTAATTTTCCCAGTGACTTCCGTCAGATTTAAAGCATTGAAAGATGGCAAGTTAAACCACAATTTGTCAATAACATTTTTGGTAAGTTTCCCTTTAGTTTTGTAAATATTCTCGTACACCCAAGTTCCTCCTTAGACAGAGTGGTTTGTTTCCGTTACCCTCGTTCACCTTTTCGCAAGAGGAGAAACAAGGAGAAGCCGTATGCATAGAATTGGGATAATTGAAAGTAGCGAAAGACACAGGTTTTTGATCGTCAAAATTTATCTCTAGTTTCGTACAGATGTACCGTTTAAGATTTTTTTAACAGTTTTTGAGTTTCCGGGTTGCTGGGTGAAATTCAACCTTTACATTTTGATTTTTTTTTAAACGAGAGTCCCCGAACCCTTTAAATCTTTAAATTGTACGAAAGGAGACAAGGAAACTTTACGCCGTTGTTAATCTTTGTTCCATTCTTGTTTTTAACCCTCAGCAAGTTTTTTTTTTGCAAGAGATTGGAAAGATTCGTTTGCCAGGATGGTTGAAACATTTTGAGCCTTTTCTTTCATGTTTATTCCTTTTATTGTATACATAAAATATTTTTGAAAAGTCTCACATTTTTTTGAAAGTTTAAAAAAGGATGTCGGTCAACAAATTTGGACAACCATTGAAAAGGGTGAGAGAGGATGATTCTATCGGAGCCTGGACTTGAATATGTTTTAACCCCTGAAAACAACTACGACATGCAAAGCAAACGTTTAACAAACGTAGGAGCCGCTATCGAACCTGAAGATGCCGTCAATTATTGTCTGATCAGCACTTTGACAGACAACGTTCAGAAACTTAAAACCGACTTGCCCCATCCATTAATCTTCTCTCCGACAAGTTGGCTTCCACCATTTCTAGCATCGAAAAAACACATAGTACGTAGACGGGTCTGATGGAAATTTCTACATGAAGAAGAAGCAAATTAAGGACGTGGCTTTCCCCCGACACGCTGCAACAAAAGTCTATGTTGACAGGAATTTCCTATTACTGGAACGAACAAACCGATTAGAAATCTAAGCGAGCCAACTTTACCTAGTGATGCAGCTACGAAGAAATTTGTGCACCAAAATTGTTTCATAATAATCTGTTTCTGCATGAAAAGTCTTTTGCATAAAGAAGTCGACTGGTTCATTAATTCCGGATCTATCGCGAACTACATAAGTACAAGTTCTGGTTTAATTCGTAAAGCAATTTTATACTGTAACAATCCGAGTGTAGAAGTCGTTGCTAAATGTATAGCGGGAACGAAAACCTTTCTCATTACTAAAACAAAAGAAGCGCATTCGACGACTACCATTTTCGACATTCCCTACAAAATAGAAAAAAAATTCGGCCATCGTGGTACACACGGTCGAAGATTTTCATACGGAAGACGTTTATTTCCAGTTAAGATTTGCACGTCACTTTTCAATAGATTTCATCCTGTCTAAAACAGTTTCATAATTACAAGCCGTAGAGAAGGCGCTTAGGAAAAATAAACAAAAGTGCCTGCACCAAATCTGGTCAAAGTTTTGCACGCATTCGTAATTGTATTTAATTCCCGACCCCAAGTAGTTAATCACGGACCGTGTAGGACCCATGTTGCCGAAACTATCGAAATAACAGGATTCGCCAGAAATGGTAGAATAGGCTACCCGGTGACTTCCGTGTCCATCGTGGAAATCTTCCAAGTTTACGATTCTGTTTTCACCAGTAGGCTTAAGTTTTAAAGGAAGCGTGTCTTTACGAAAAGTACTTCTAAATTTAGGAATTTTCATTACTCTAGCCAATCGGTTTAAATCATGGTTTGTTAAAGGTTTATCAAAGTCGATTAAACCATGGGTGGTCTTAAGCCACGAGGTAATTTTTTTTTGGCTTCGTTTTTTGTTGAGTTTTTTTTTCTTTGAGCCGGCACCTTCCACTTGCTTATGATGTCACACAAGTTCAGCTAGATATTTACATCGTTTTGTGCTTTTTTACAGCAGATACCACCCCCGTGGTCCCTCCCGCCAACCCACCAATTCCGGCCAAAATTGGCCTTAGCAACGCCTATGGCAAAAAGCCACCTTTCTTTTTTTCGCGGTCCAGTTTTGAGCGCCATATCTTTTTTATTAATAAACAGCTTCGACTTTGCCTCTATCCAACTTTAGATTTATTTTCCTGTTGCCAATGAGCAGAGCATGACAAACAGTGTGAGCTGACACCACTACTCTAAACTTCAGTTTGACTTGTCCATCCACGATTCCGGATTGAAACGTCTCGGACTGTTTGGAGCAATCCAACACAACGAGTGGATAAGCTTTCTTGAACTGATGCAAGTCGAAACTCAAATCATTGGTGTCGTAATACAGCTGCCTAAATTGCTGCGGCATTCTGTACAAGCCGCTGTACTGTCCAGTGGCAAAATTAGTATTAAGATCAAGAAACGGATATCTTTCGGAATTTAGAGTCACGTGAGCGTCTTGTAAACTACAGTGGTCAAACACGACCGGATTTTTACCTAAAGCACCCTGTCTGTTTGTTTGAAAAGCTAGAACTATCCACCTAGGTTTTTCAACCGCGGAAGTAGTCAGCACGCACCAGGTGATGTTGGATTTTGAGGGAGCTCGCAGCTTTCGTAACGCCAGTGTCTAAATCCTAAATCCACCGTAGTTCCGTTGTCTATAAGATTGTAAAGTTTAAGTTTTTGCCCGTCCGATGCCGTAACGTGGGGGATGAGCCAAGAAATGCTACTGAGGACAACTTTACCATTGGCCGCGGCTGCAGCTTTGAAGATGGCATTTGTATCCTCATAATTTTCGAAAAATCCGATGATGTGTTTCAAGTTATTGGCGAATGTAAAACTTCTTTTGGGAGTTGTTTCAACGATGATGGACGGCGGATGCGTGCCGCTGTTTGAAACCCAAGTTGTCAGTTATGTCAGCAGCGACAGAAGCTGCACTATCCAATGCCCAGCACTGACCGAGCAAAGCCAGCTGTTCCACTGATCCGTAAAGGAGCAGCTTTTTCATCAGGGTACCGAATCCGGGATAATTTAACTCGTCCACTTGTTTATCACCTAGATGGTATTTGATATTAGAAAACAGGAACATGGGAGCATTATTAATCAGTCGCTGAATCAACATCGGCATAAGCCGAGTCATCGTGCTTCAGCAACCTGCCTTTAATCAAGAGGTAACTGTTGGCAACGTGCAGAAATAAATCTTGGTTTTTCACGTGTATTCGGATTTCAGAGTTTACGTTGTTTAGATTCGTACCGACGATGGGATTATATTCGTGATAGGTGTAAGATTCGATAGACGAGTCGTACAATAAAGTTTCGTTGACTTTTAAATAGTCTTCTACAGTGCTCATTTTCTAGCCGTTGTTATAAATTTGATGAAGCTTTGTTTCTAGGCGTTAAACTGTTTGCGTTTATATTATTATTGAAATTTATATTATTAAAGTTACGAAAGAATCCTTTTCATGGACGAGCTTCTTGTCCTTTATTAATTTTTAGATTTTAAATAAAGTCGCACCGTAAGAGTCTCGTCATTCAGATTCAACGGCTCGTTGGTCTGAGATGTAAGCTACACTCTTATACTTAGTAATGGGTAAATAGATTAAATTACGCGGAGACTCGATGATTTTGAAACCCGGAGGTGAATTTGGATAAAACGAATATAAAGTGGGTTGAGTGTCACCATTTACGTAAGAATTTCCAATGATGTCAACGTGCACAAAGATCGTGTTTATATTTAATATTTTGACGGTATTTTGATATTCTCGACTCCTCAAGTAGGTTCCTAAATGAAGCCCCAAGACTCGAGCCAAGCTCTTTTCATCCGTAAAGGCTATTCGGTATTTTGAATTATTAATTATCAAGTTGGTTGTTAAAGTGTTCACGTTAGGAAGAATCGAAATGGCTTCCTTATCATTACCATTTTGGTCTATCGAGTTTTTGAGAAATTTATTCAAATCTTCAATTTCTTAAGTCCCAGGAGTGACTATCACTTTCTGCCAAGTTAGCCCAGCATCTGCAGTGTATTTGATTTCGTTTTTTTTTTAACGATGTTATATTTGCTGTTATACATGTCTAAATTAATAAGCGGCAGTTTGTAGCTTTTTTCAGGGTCCAAACGAATAGGTGTTAAATCTCAAGTCAGAGTCTTTTCCAGTGAGGATAAAAGAACAAGAGTCTATTTCTTTTTTTAATTCCCTTTTTTTCATCCAATAAACAGAGTTTACTAATGCGTAGGTACGGATGACTGCCAAATTAGGGGGATGGAACCCTCCTTCAGATTGACGAAAACGAATAAAAGGTAGTGAAAAGTGCTTTCCCACCCCCTTCCAAACCGATGGAAGCCCCTCCCACCGGACCCTCCTTTGATTATGTGACCGGAAGTGACGTCATAGGAGATAGAAAAAAAGCACTTTCCCACCATCCTCCAGATTGACGAAAACGAAAGAGGGGTAGTAAAAGATACTTTCCCACCCAACTTCAGGTTTACGAAAAGAAAAAAAGGTGGCAAAAGGCACTTTTACACCCTACTCCAAATCGCTGAAAACCGAAAGTGACGTCATTACCCTACTTTGATCATGTGACCGGAAGTGGGGGGTGTGTGATGTGATGCACATGGGAAGCAGACTTTTCCCCCCCTCCATCCAGATCGACCAATTTCCGCATGTGGGACGTGGGTTTTAGGAGGGTGTTTGTCTGTTGGCAAAAAGTACTTTTCCACCCTCCTCCAGATTGAAGAAAACGAAAAAAGGTCGCAAAAGGCACTTTCCCACCCTCCTCCAGATTAACCTAATCTAATCCAACCTAGAATAACCTAACCTAACCTACAATGGGATGTATGTAGCTGACTTAATATCGTATTTTACCCTACTACACACCTTTGTTTCTCGATTACTGCCTATACGAAACAACTTGCCCGAGTCTGTGGTTTCGGCCCCTCTGACTATTTCTTTTAAAAACAGATTTGATTCCCACATTGAGTCTGTGGCTCAGCGAAAAGAGTTTTTTTTTACTCTTAACTATGTCTCTTGGGCTTATCACCCAGTATGTCATAATGTCTTTACACCATCGATTGTACATTCATGATTGTTAAATATATTTTGTATATTATATCCTTTTAAACGTTCACGAAATTATATATTTATTCTTGAAAGTTAACCTTATAAATTAACTTTGTATCTAAATATGTTTAGTTTATCCATGCCTTGAGGCTGCTTTGAATCATGAAGAAGGGTGAGTTTTAATTGCTCTTGTGTATTGTCGAATGTGCACCTCGAGTGTCTTTGTTGTTATTTTTGTTTAATTCCATTTTTTGTTGTTGTTGTTGCTGTAAATTGATTCCGATTCAAGTTCATGTCATATAATGCCCGCAAGGGCGAATTGACATTTCTTATAGAGTTAAAGTTAACTTAATGCAAGCACGAGAATGGACGTGTTTGATGACAGTGCATGGCTTCTTATAATATTTACAGGTCATGTGACCAAGCACTGGCCTGGAGATATATTTATCTATGGTAATAAATATAGATAAATATATCAGTATTATAAGTATGGCACTCTAACGCTAGTAGCGGTTATTGCTGGGTATGTGTTAACAACAGGAAAGCTAAAAGGATTGCTAATTATCCGTGGTGCCACAAGTGACGACGCCACACTAGCGACAGTGAAATTAAAAAAACTAAAAAAAAATTCTTAACTACCTAAAACAAACGAATCAATTAGCTTTTTTTTCTATTGTACATATATCTCTATTGTAAGTCACTGTACTACTAACTTTAGGAAATGAGTTTTTAAATTAAGGAGAGCAAGGGAGCTGACTATTCGCTTTCAAAGTGAAGTAGCTGCAATTTTTGAAAGCTAGAAATCCTTAGAATTAACATTTGTATAAACTCAAGAAAAATTTTTTTATTTTAGGACAGCCTGAAAATCAATGGCTTCCTTATGTTTTTACGTTTTAACTTTTAATCCATTTTAAGCTTGCATTTATTTTTAGTTTTTAAGGTAACTATGGCTGTTCAACGATTCACCAGTTTAATTGCGGCATAAAAATTTTGGAATTTTGATACTTCTGATCAATAATTTTCTTTGCAGATAGGCAGCATAGCACAATGTAGTATTAATGTGCGACTACTGGTTTTGTTGAACATCTTTGTATTAACATCTTATACTTGTGTAACTTTTTGTTTGCTCCAGAGCACACAAGGCGTGATGTTTTGTCATGAAAATTAAAAAAAAAACATAAAGGATTAAAATCAAGGAATCAACAAGCAATTATAACGTACACATTTTTGTCTCACGACAACAGTTTATTGGCCTTGTCAGTTCACGCCACAGTTAACGTAAACGCTACATTTTTGCCAACATGGCACAATTTAAAACTAACCACCATTTGGATTAACGAATAACATGTTACTATTACAACGACTTTACAGCTTTACATTAGTTGAGTTTCAGTTTTAGTCATTATAAATTCAAACGATCAGGTGCTTTTTTTTAAATACGTTTGTGTCGTCCCAAAATTGGTGAGCGTTTCTCAGTTTGGGTTTCAGTTGAATTTTCTGAACAGGAGAAATGACTTTTCTTTTACTTCGGTTTTTAGTAACATGTTTTGGAATATGCTGTGTAAACTTGGAAGATGAAGCGTTTTCTGTACCTCGATCTCGGGCTGGAACAAAACGCAAGGAAAATATTCTACAACACTAGCATTTTCTATGCACCGCCTACTGGCTTCTCGGCGATTAGCTGTGGCGATAAACGACTGAGTTTATGATAGCTGTTGGATGGTGATTGGTTGTTGATGGAAAACCCAGTACGCATGCACTCAGGTGACTTTTCTGACCTTGCTGGATGCATAAACAATCCAGAAAGGCGTGAACCAATGGATTTACGTGTTCTATAATTTGTAGGCATGGAAACCTCGTGACTGGTTTTGGAAGTGGAAGAACGCTTAGTTTGGTAAAATGCTTGTTCTCCATAATTAGCGGGTTTATTATGCAGCGCTGTTTTTGTTGCATTTTGCGTTGTGTTAGATGATATTTCGGGTGCTGGTTTGGACAACGGTGTGACAGGATTTACGGCGTCTTGGATGTTAGTCTCCAACACTCTTAATCTTAGGTGAGCTCTTGTTTTACGAACAACTACGTTATTTTCGTTTAAGACATTGTAAATTTGGTGTTCAAGTAAAGCATTTATTTTCCCTGGTAACCATAACTTGTCTGACTTGCGGCTAAAATTACGATACCACACGGGTGTGTTAATTTGAAACTTAATTAACGGTTTATGCTGAGAACTCTGTATTTGTTTTTGTTGACGCTCCTTCACCTTAGCTATAGGATCTGGAAGCAACAAATCGAGACGTGACTTAAATTAACGATTGAAATAAAGTTGTGCAGCTGTTGCTTGGATAGTGGTACTTAGAGTAATTCTACTAGATTCTATGCATGCATTAAAGTCATCCTGTATACCCAGGCCATCCCTTCGTGCAGCTTTATAGATCTTTTTGAAGATTTTTACAAAAACCTTGGCGAGCCTGTTTATCCAAGGGTAAAAACTAGGCCCTGTCAGGTGTCAAATACTTTTGGATTTTAGCCAGTTTTGAAACAAACTAGAGCACCACTGAGGGCCATTTTCTGTAACAAGTGCATCCATTAGCCCGTATTCAGCAATGTGGGTATTCATGATATTTATAACTTTTTCAGATGTGGTGGTTTTCATCCTAAAACAAATGGAATTTTGCTAAGGGCGTCAACCATAATCAAATACATGTAGTTATCCACAGGACCACAAAAATCCGCGTGAAAACGAGCATAGCTTTGAGCGGGTATTCCCAGGTGTGTTTCGGACCTGGTGTTTGGTTTTCTTTGTACTCTTGGCAATTTGCACAAGATTTTACTTTTCGCTCAATGGCGGCATCCCTGGAAGCCATCAGATTTTCGTGCATGCTAGACCTTTTAACTTGACAATTCCCAGATGGGAACTATGTAGATCTTTAAGCATTTGCTTCTGTAAAGCTGCAGGAATGATGACTCTGAAGCCCCAAAATAGTGTTTGATTCTAATGTTATTTCTGTACGCCTAGTAAAGTAGGGAAGTAAGTCTTGGTCGTCACAATGACTGGGCCAGCCACGGTGAACGTATCTAAATACTCACTTGTGACGCCACATATAGTTAGCAATCCTTTTAGCTTTCCTGTTGTTAACCCATACCAGCACTAACCACTACTAGCTTTAGAGTGCCATACTTATCATACTGATATATTGATCTATATTTACTACCATAGACATGTGACCAGTGCTTGGTCACATGACCTGTAAATATTATAAGAAGCCATTCACTGTCATTAAACACGTCCATTCCTGTGCTTGCATTAAGTTGTGTTATAGCCTCGTTACTCTGCTGGGAGAACCTACTCAATTGTCCAACCATTAGGATATAACAGAATGGCGACAAGCCATCCCAGTAGAGTATTTTAAGATTTGTAAATTATTTCCCCACCAACCATATTCAGTGCTCCGAATTTCGTAAGTTGGCAAATTCAGTATTTAGGCTAAATAGTTTAGTGCCATGAATGGGAATTAATTTAAATCTTAAAAAAAATTGTTGCTTGTGTGTGGATGAGTGGTTCTAATATATTATAGTTATTATTCGTTTCTTATTGCTAGAACAGGGAGAGATATTACATTGCCAACACCCAATTTCTACAAAGTTTGTGTCCTAATGCGACGCGTTGGCGGTTTTCACCTATCGTACTATAAGTACGACTAAACCGGAAAAAACGCAAATAAATTGGGTCTTTGCAACGCAATGTTGCCTTATTTCTACTCTGGCTGGCAGTTGAGGTATATAATCAAATTTATTCACCTTTAGTGAAACTTGTTCGGCTTGCAGTCTGCTTAAGCCGGTGGTGTTCTTTTTTGTTGCTTGACAAGTAAACAAAAAACTGTGTTTAAATCCTAATTGTGTAACATTTTAGGCAAGCAAATTGTAAAATTAGGTAGGCTATTAAATTTGGAATTAGGCTTAGTTGTTAAGCAATTCAATTATGGTCTTGAGCGACTTTAGTAAATTTAAATTTTGCTAATAGTAATTAAGTAAAGCTTACTTGTTGACATATGTACGTCAGTTGCAGGTGAGATTAATGTACCATAGCAAATGCCGTAATTGACGTTGCAGTTGTTAATTTATTTATTAATCCAAATTCATTTATTAATCCTAATGTTAGCCCTAAGTACTAGTGACAGACACAGACGATATTACTAAACCGTCTGGCCTGTTTGTTGAGTTTGACCATGAATGTGACACATGGGATAAATATTCAACACGAATAAATTATTTCTTTAGAGCAAAGAAAGTTGCTGATGCTGATAAATTGAATATTTTAATGGCATTAGTGGGGAGGAAAATGTTTGATAAAATATTAAATATTATTTCCCCTAAGGTGAAAACCGACTTATGACGAATTAGTAGCTATTCTTAACAATTTGGAACCACTTCCTTCTGTAGTGTCAGAAAGAGTAAAATTCTTCAGAAGAGCTCAAAAGTCAGATGAATCCATTAATTAATATGTTTCAGCTCTTAAATTATGGACTAAACATTGCAATTTTGATAAAATCAAGAGTATTAACAATGAGATGATTAGAGATAGATTCAAAGGCGGAATTTTATCAATCCAAATGGAGCTTTTGAAGAAAACACTACAGTTCACTTGCTCTGTCCCAGGAATCAACAGAGGCAGACCAGGTTGAAATACACTCGACCATCAAGTCTGTTAATTATGTCATAAAACGAAACAAAACTTCCAAGTTTCGACCAAAACCAGGGTCTGATATCACTTGTTTTTGTTGTGGACGCAGCGGCCATGTCAAGTCAAGGTGTAAGATTACATCTGTGGCCGTTGCCATACTCAAGGACACCTTAAGAAGGTCTGTAGAAAAAGTCCAAGTCAAAAGTCAGCTAAAGTTAACTCAAAAACAGCGCCACAAGTGATGATGCCACAAACGCAGTAGCAAAGAAAAAGGGCGTGCGTTGGGCAGGATGTATTGTCGATGCTCTGAAACAAACATTAACAAACGAAACATTACGTCATATTGTTGTATTGCACGTTTTAAAACTGGTGTATTTCATTAATTCAGAACTAGCGACCACGCTCGCTTCGCTCGCTCCGTTGGCGTCGTCACGCTTCGCTCGAGGAGATATCTTCTTAGCATTCGTATACTAACAGACAGAATCTGGCACAAAGAAACGGATAAATAAAAACGTCAATCTTGCGTGCAATTTAGTTATTTAAAGCTTATAAAACGCTGGCTTGAGCCCTGGTTTTCCCCTCTCGTCCCCCCCCCCCCCCACACTCTGCCACAGGCTTACTCAACCCTCACACTGATAAAGTCAATTTCTACCCTACCCCTCTCAACCCGACACTGGAAAAGATCTTGGGCTCTCAATTAACCCGTTTCATTATTACATGGCTTTTCATGTTTCGCCAGAGTTAAATTGAGAAATGAAAAATTTAGACACACGCAAGTGTGTCGCCGCCAAGTAGATCATCCGATTGTAGACATCCGATTGTTAAAAAATGATTGTTAATGGAAAAAAGGCGGCCTTCATTAGCAGACTGTGATTATTATTAATTAGCAGACCAACTTATACCTGATTTCAGCGTACTGGTGTAAATTCCCTATGCGGTAGAAATCTTTGCAAATCGTTTGAATCAAGTGTCTTGGGTCCAGTAATGAAGAAAACGTTAACACGAAAAAGTGGGAACTTGTCCTTCATGGAGAGAAAGTGTCCTCAATAACGTTGATTTGTGTTACTGGCGACTAGTAACAGTAACTCTAGTAACTAGTCCGCAGGCTCCCATGTTAACTCTCATACGGTATAACAACACGTCCATAGCTGATTAGGGAAAGTTGCCAGATCTAAATTTCGGCAGACAGGTAAAGTGTCATATGGGGAAGTGCCTTTTTCTAAAATGGGGGTTGCAGCTAGAAGCACGTGGCCCTGAAGTGGCTCGTAATGCAAAATTATTGTTGTAACCATTGTTTGTATTGTCATCCGACAGTAGATTATAACATGCTTAAGTGTTACACGCTTATCGTTTCAATACCTAATTGTCAGAATTCATTGTTGTTGCAAATAGGTGGTTCACTAATAGGTGCTTTGCGCAGAGGCAATATCGTAGCCAGTGAAGACGAGGCGCGATTATTGCTATTTGAATGGTTCACTAAGAGACGGAGTATCTTATATTGCAAAGGTTTGGTCGTTCCCCCCCCCCCCCACCAAATCCAAATTGATTTGGTTTTTACGGTACGCGAATTCAAAGTGAATTATCTGCCCCATGACCCAAATAAATTTCTCATTACTGGTTCAATAAGACACAGGGTATCATTTATTCCACAGGAATTGATTAGGTCCTTGCAATTACCATACTCTTATGCTTGTTATTAATTTATTTGGAATGACAAAAGCAAATGTGAAAATTATGAATGAGAAAATTCATAAACATAAAATACCTCCAGACAAAAAAGGTAGAGGTGACAATTACACTGTGGGATGTTTTGTAAATTCACAGGCCTATGAAAGTTGTGATGTCCACCCAAAACCAAAACTGGTATGAGATAAGCCAACAAGTTTACAAAAAGGGTCGGCCTTTCAAAGCAGTGATATCATTCAACCAGGGAAAGGCCGCCAAAGTTAATCCTATTAGCCAAGTTAATCGCACCGAATAATACTTTGGACGTTAAATGAAAACTTAAAGATTGCTACCTCTAGTAGCAATCTTCTAGTTTTCATTTAACCTTCGAACTATTAGCAGGTGCGATTAACTTGGCTAATAGGATTAACCTTGGCGGCCTTTCCCTGGTTGAATGATATCACTACTTTGAAACGCCGACCCTTTTTGTAAACTTGGCGGCTTATCGTATACCAGTTTTGGTTTTGGGTGGATTTAATTATTTTCTGTAGTTTTGGCAAAATTGTGAAATTAAAAATCCACCTTTCGATCTACATCATTAAGGACGTACTAGCGGAGTCGCTCGTTTCGCTCGCTCATTCCGCATCGTCTCGCTATGCTCGAGGACCTTTCATGCTGCAACTAGTGTGCTGCTGACAGACATTCCACGTCGAAAACGATCAAGCAAATGGACAGATGGCAGTACGCGTTCTTCGTAACGCTTCACTGCATAAACAAATGATAACCATAAATCATTCCAACAGTCTGGCCATCCAAGAGCTACGTGCGCGTCGATCCATGCTTCCAGTAATTTCTTTAATTCAAAGAGCATCACAAAATCAGCTGATTATTTCGACACAAACTAATTGTAATTATTGCTCACAGTTCGTCCATCACATTCCTAAGCGCGCCTGCATTTCATCTATATCATTCAAAACGTACGATTTGTTTGTTTGAACGTTTGTACGTCTTCTCCTCCAGAAGTAATCCCTATGAAGGTGACAGATGAAAGAGTGAGAGAGAGAAAGAGACATGCACATTGAAAAAGTTTACTTTACGTGGTAATTGCTCGCTCTGCTCGCTCAATCCACGCGCCACCGTGCTTCAGAAACACTAAAGCTTGGCACCCTTTCAAAACCAGCTTTCCATGCATCAAGTCAGTTGATGCAAAACCAATTTTAATATCTATATGTGTTACGTTGCAAAATACGTCATCCATTTGGGTTATTTTTTGCATGCATCCTTCTCCAGATCATCTCAGTGCGTATAATTAATAGCTTCTAGATGATCCATGATTCATGTAATTTCTATGTACTGATTTTTGTACTGATTATTTCGATGTACTGATTAGTTCGACGCAAACTAATTGCAAGTGTTGCTCACAGTTCGTTCGTCACATTCCTCAGCATATCTACATTTCACCTACATTTGTTTGTTTGCACGCTTGTACGTCTTCTCCTCCTGAAGTAATTCCCTACGAAGGTGAGAGATGTAAGATTGATAGAGCAAAGCGAAACACACGTAGAAAGATTTAGTTAACGTGGCAATTGCTCGCTTTGCTCGTTCAATCCACGCACCTCCGACTGTTTGACACCGTTTTAAAACCAAATCTATTGTTTTGATTTTTCTATGCATCAAGTCAGTTAATACAAAACCAATTTTAAGATCTATATGTGGTGTGTTGCAAAATACGTCGTCCTTTTAGGTTATTTTTCCGTGCATCCTTTTCCAGGTCATCTCGGTTCGCTTGAGGAGGTTTTCATGAACAAACTATGACGTCATGAACAAACATCATGAGGGTTAAAAATAACTTTGACGTTAGTTTTTCAGGTTCTTTCGCTTATTTGAGGCTCATAATATCAAGTTACAGCGATGAAAATAGGCCTATCTTTCGTTTGGTTTTACTCCCATCTTTGTACCTGCTTTGGTTTCAGAGGAGTAGAGGAACAAACACACACGCACGCACATCATACGTCTTGAATGATGTAGATGATGGGCGTGTGTGCGTGTGTTTGTTTGTACCTCTACTCCTCTGGAACCAAAGCACCTACAAACATGGGAGTAGGACCAAACGAAAGATAATTAAATTGCACTCAGGATAGGCCTATTTTCATCGCTGTAACTTCATATTATGACCCTCAAATAAGCGAAAGAACCTGAAAAACTAACGTCAAAGTTTTTATAAACCCTCGTGATGTTTGTTCATGACATCATAGTTTGTCATGAAAACTTCCTCGATCGAAGCGAGATGATCTGTAAAAGGATGCACGGAAAAAAATAACCTAAAAGGATGACGTATTTTGCAACACACCACATATAGATCTTAAAATTGGTTTTGTATTAACTGACTTCATGCATGGAAAAATCAAAATAATTCATTTGGTTTTAAAACTGTGTCAAACATTCGTGTTTCTGAAGCACGGAGGTGCGTGGATTGAACGAGCAAAGCGAGATATTTCCACGTAAACTAAACCTTTTGAATGTGTGTTGCGCTTTGCTCTATCAATCTTTCATCTCTCACCTTCGTAGGGGATTGCTTCTGAAGGAGAAGACGTACAAACGTGCAAACAAACAAATCGTATGTTTGGAATGATGTAGGTGAAATGTACATATGCTGAGGAATGTGACGAACGAACTGTAAGCAACATTTTCGTCGAAATAATCAGTACATCGAAATAATCAGTACAATAATCAGTACATAGAAATTATATGAATCATGGATCGTCTTGAAGCTATTAGTTACACACTGAGATGATCTGGATAAGGATGCACGCAAAAAAATAACCTAAACGGACGACGTATTTTGCAACGTAACACATATAGGTATTAAAATTGGTTTGTATCAATGACTTGATGCATGGAAACCTGGTTTTAAAACGATGCCAAACATTCGTGTTTCTGAAGCACGGTGGTGCGTGGATTGAGCGAGCAGAGCGAGAGATTTCCACGTAAAATAAACTTTTTCAATATGTGTCTCGCGTTGCTCTCTCAATCTTTCATCTCACACCTTCATAGGTGATTACTTCAGGAGGAGAAGACGTACAAATGTGCAAACAAACAGATCGTACGTTTTGAATGATATAGATGAAATGCAGGCGCGCTTAGGAATGTGATGGACGAACTGCGAGCTATAATTACAATTGGTTTGTGTCGAAAAAACCAGCACATGATTTTGTGATGCTCTTGCTCTCGGATGGCCAGACTGTTGAAATGATTCATGGTTATCATTTGTTTATGCAGTGAAGCCGTACGAAAAACGCGTACTGCACTCTGACCATTTGCTTGATCGTTTTAGACGTGGAATGTCTGTCAGCAGCACAAGAGTTGCAGCATGAAAGCTTCTCGAGTGTAGTGAGACGACGCGGAATGAGCGAGCGAAGCGAGCGACTCCGCTAGTTTATTTAATACTTTTATGAAGATAATCTGTTACCTGCCTCGGAAGAGCTACCAAGCACTCGAGGGTATTCAGCACTCAAGGATATTTGGCCCCAACCCATTGTTCCTGAAAATTTCGAAGGTTCCACGGAAAAAAATTGGTCAACAATCGCTGACGTCATGTATTGTTGCACATTGTTGCGTGATTGTTGCATGATTGTTGCACATTGTTGCGTGATTGTTGCATGATTGTTGCAAGGGGTATTTTTTCACTAATATCACGGTTATAAACGCGTTATCGGATGATAAAAACAGGCCTATTAAACTTCCGGATTAATTTGCTTTCTTCTGACATATTTCTCATATTTGTAGTCTTCTACTCCCAGAGGAGTAGGTGGCCAACCAATCAAGCAAGCACTGCGTCTTTCTTAATGATGAGTATATCATAATGGTAAAGGCGTCAGCCTCATAATCTGAAGGTAACGATTTCGAATCCCGTTCAAGCAGTGAAAATGGGGTATAGGTAACACTAGTCTTAATATATACATAACCTTCGTATGTAAGGTAATGGGAATATTGAATTTACGTATTAAAATAAATAATTTTTATTTGCTCAAAGAAGAATAAAAACGAAAAACCTTTCCCAGGAAAACTATCCACCTGTCTATTGAAATTCGGGCAAAGAAACTGATCTAACCTAACAAAACGTCCGTTCTATGCTTCTCTACAACAATACTGGCGGTGCAAAAAAAAAATCAATTTAAAGAAACATGAGTTAATTAAGACTTTGCTGTATTTTGATGCCTAGGGTTCCAAGGAATGAGTAAAAGCGGCTACTCTTTTGAGCCTATTGTGTTAAAAATTGTTCCACAGTGAAACTATATCAATGCTGCCTGTTGAAATTGTGGGACATCCCCAATCCCCATTTATTTCCCCCACATTTAAGCTTCCTCTGCACAGTTTCTTTAAACAACTTCTTGACCACTCTCGTTTATTCAATTACGCCCACCGGCCAACAATAATGTTAGGTATTGTTACCTCAAAGTAGAGCCCTATTTAGTCGAACAATGCATAAGCCTTCGGCCGAAGCAACCTTTATAATAACTGTTATACCATTGTTGAAAGACTGTAGTCTTAAATGTCTCTCTGTGCCGCAGTCCTTTGTTGTGCATAATAACGAATTGTAATCACCTGAAATGGCAATGTTTGCGAAAGGCTGCTCTTGAAGGTGCTGCAACCCAGACAAAGGCAGGGGTTTTGACTGCATGCTGGACGACAGAGTGGCAGGCAGAGAGCAAAGGCGTACGCGAAGGGTGTCACCTACGGAGGCTGTTGCAACCCAGTTATGGGTGCAAGACTTGCGACATGAAGAAACTAATGTTGAAGGTTGGGATGGCCGATGCTTGTAGTGGAACGCACGTATGTTCACGTGCAGAAAACCGAGGACTTGACCATAGGAGGACGAGTGGCAGGAGTTGCAGCCAGTGCGGAAGATGGATCCAAGGTGGCAGAAAATGGACGGAAGGTCAAGAGGAGCCTCACCAGTTGGAGAGAGGAAAAGACCCCGTGTCGTTTTTCTGGGACCTGTATTATCGAGGTAGCTTGGAGCAAATGACGTTGGCAAACGTCAGAGCACCAGTGCATTGTGTCGTATCACGTTGTCATCAGTCTGCCAAAAGTTGAGGGACTGACAGTTGGAAAGTATGACAGCAGCGGATGGCAACAGTCAGGAGAGCTGCAAATTCCAGGAGCGAGAGGAGACAGTTTGAACAAGCTGCAACGACAGTCAGTGATCGGCGGAAGGTAGCAAAAAGTGAAAGCTTACCTGCGAAGGGTCCTTCCTTGCTGGAATGTAGGGTGCCAACGTCGAAGAGCCGCCAACGACAGGCAGCAAAAGATGACAGACAGCGAATGCCGATAGTCAAGAAAAGCTGAAACGATTTTTTATGCATTATCATAGAATATTATATTATAGAAAATTATTATTTCTTTCATAGTATCACTAAAATGACGTGGCCCTTTTTTGTGGACCTTGATTTACTATCGCCCCCCCCCCCCCCACACCTCTCCCACTCCACAATCAAAACATTTGAAAAATTACTTATAGCGCCTATTTGGTTATTTCTGGTCTTCACTTAACTGCAATAAAAACCTTTGTGCACAATGTTGCTTAACCAATTAGGTCTTCCTCCGTCTCCCAACTCACTCCCCTCCCACCCCCCACCCCACCCAAAATAAAAACATTTATGAGAAAGACACCTCAATAGTACAGGTAGTTAGACATTGTGAAGCTGCATTTTGTGATAAAAGCATGAAATTTGGTACAGTGGTAACTTTTACTAAGTTAAGTAAGTTCACGCTGACTGAAGTTCGCCTTAAACCCAGTAATTCCATCGGCCCTGACGGTTTCTCATCCTTTTTTTACCTTCAAGTTGGCGATCATGTGGTTCCTGCCTTGCAACAGATTTTTTCCCTCTCTTTTAATACTGGAATTTTGCCTACTGATTGGTCCACTACGTTTGTGGTCCCTATCTTAAAAAAGAGTAATGCTGCAAAACCACAAAATTACTGCCCAATTTCCCTTACTATTGTCCCTTGTAAAATCATGGAATCCCTTATTCGAAACGAAATGATAATTCACATTAATAAGCACTATATTCTTTTAAATGACCAATTTGGTTTTCTGCCAGGCAAATCTGCGGTCCACCAACTTTTATTTACACTAGATAAATGGACTGAGGCCCTTGACCTCGGTATTTGAATTCGAATCATCCTTTTTGATTTAAAAAAGGCGTTGAATCTGTGGTGCACTTCAAGTTGCGGCTTAAACTGAGGTCTGCGGGATTTAATGGTGGGATTCTGGCATGGATCTCGGCCTTCATTATGGATGCACCCAAAGTGTATTGTGGAGGATGATCAATCCGCACCTTCGGCCGTCATTAGTTGGCGTGCCCCCAAGGTTCCGTTTTGGGGCCACTGCCTTTTCTTCTGTTTCTGAACGACCTTCAATGTCCCAAAGGGGAAATTGGCTTAAATTAGTTCTTCCCAGATTTCATACCAACATGCTAAAATCCGTTTTCACCCTGCGAGTTTTACCTGCAAGGAATTCCCTTAGTGATGAGATAGTCTCTGCCCCTTCACTTCTTTCATTTGTAATAAACGAAACAAGTGCAATCTCAGGCACTTTCTCCTTCGCCCAGAACATTCCCCAGCCTTTTTCTTAAACCTCCACCTTCATCCTCACCTCTTAAAATCTCCACTCTCATCCTCACTTTTTAATTCGGTTTTGCTATAAGCGGTCTCCAACGAGCCCTTGCACTTCCCTTTTGCCCTTATACGCGCAAATAAAATATTTATTATTATTATTAAGTAAATTGAGTCGAAGAGACATCACGATTTTGGTCTTTGGGAAGCCCTTAGACCTCCATGTAAAATTGTCAAAATCCGTATTTTTTGTGATAAACGGTTGAAATTTGGAACACTGGTAGATTTTACCAAGTTGAGTAAATTAAGTCTAGGGATTTCGGCCTTGGGAGAGCCCTGCCCTTCCCCCCCCCCTCCCATATAAAATTACCCAAATCCGTATTTTTGGTGATAAAAGCTTGGATTTTGGTACACTGGTAGATTTTACCAAGTCGAATATATTAAGTCGAGGAGAGTAGTCGTAAAATACGATGTGTGGACAGGCAGATATACCCCCTGCGACGTCGTACAGAAAGTCACATGAAGTCATGCAAGAAGTAAACCCTCAAGTAAATCCTCACTCGTTTCAGAAGCGTGCTAATGATGAATTAACAACCTCACTCAAGTAAACCTCCCTCTCAAGTAAACCTCCCACTCAAGTAAACCTCCCACTGAACCCTTACTGACTTGGTTTATTTGTGTGGGAGGTTGTCTGTAAAGCAGAAGTGACGTCATTTTCCAAGACGGCTTCAAGTTCAAGGTCATCGATGGGGAGGAATTTTTGCTACCTCCAAGAGCGAATTTGTGATATAACAAACGCACAAACATCTGCGTTATTGACGGATTAGCAAGTGCAAGGTTTCACCGGGTCGCACTGGTCAGGCAAATGCTATAATTATGAGCTTTCACATTGTGAGAACTCTAAAATGTTTGCAGAACATGAAAATAACGAATTAGCAACATGGAGGAGTCGTGTAAATGCTTCAAGAGTAAAAATATCGAATTGGTAACATTTTGGGGAGAATTCAAAATCGGATTGCTTTCCTGCGATTATGAGGTTATAATAATACTGCTTCTTTCCAAACCACCTAGGAGGTAAAGCATATGGCGTGTTAATTTTTTAACGTGGTTTCACGAGCAGGCCTACTCCACGTGGCTCGGAGATCATCAAAATCTGATTGCACGAGTTCGTCTTTTCCCTAATCTATTTTTCCTTCATCCTCCGTTTCGTTTTCTAGAATTTTTCTTTTACTAGCAGATTTATTCTCTAGTCTAGCTACTCTTTGGTCCTTTCGAGCTTGAGCTTTTCTTTTACTAACGGTCATTTTCTTTAGCCTAGCCGCTCTTAGCTCCTTCATTTCTCGAGCTTGAGCTTTTCTTTTACTAATTGCATCTTTCTTTAACCTAGCTTCTCTCTGCATCTCCATTTTCTGCCCGCGGGATTTACTTATACTAGTGGCATCTTTCTTTAACCGATCTTTCCTTCGTGCCTCCGTTTCTAGCTCGTGAGCTTTTTTCTTACTGTGTGCATCTTTCTT
This sequence comes from Lithobius niger, assembly GCA_023313725.1. Taxonomy (NCBI): domain Eukaryota; kingdom Metazoa; phylum Arthropoda; class Chilopoda; order Lithobiomorpha; family Lithobiidae; genus Lithobius; species Lithobius niger. The sequence continues at coordinate 48,249 of JAHWFP010111039.1, forward strand.
TCTAATCTCCTTCTTCCATGCCGCAAAATCTTCCACATTTCTCCGCCAATTCTCCAATACGATGAACCTGCAGACGGCCTTCTTCTTCTCCTCAGCTATTTACGCTTCGGTCAGTTTTTGTGCTTCTTGCGCTTCGAACTGGAGGGACAATTTTTTCCTTTCCCTCCCAGTCGTTCTTCACATCTACATCTGAGTCGAAATCGTCCGCATATTCATCCCAAGCACTAGTAGCATAGTGACCGATGGCTAGTGTATCTTCGCCATTCTCCAGGATATCTTCGCCATTGTCTTTGCCATTGTCGCCATTATCTTCGCCATTGTCCACTTGAATTTTGGTACATTGGTAGATTTTACCAAGTCGAATATATTAAGTCGAGGAGAGTAGTCGTAAAAAAAATGTGCGGACAGGCAGATATAGCCCCCTGCGACGTCGTACAGAAAGTCACATGAAGGCATGCAAGAAGTAAACCCTCAAGTAAATCCTCACTCATTTCAGGAGTGTGCTAATGATGAATTAACAACCTTACTCAACTAAACCTCCCTCTCAAGTAAACCTCCCACTCAAGAAAAAGCTCCCACTCAACCCTCACTAACTTGGTTTATTTGAGTGGAAGGTTTCCTGTAAACACTGACGGGAGGTTTTGTCGTTGTGAAGTGAGAGGAAGGATATGGATCTTCTTACGATACTCAGTTCGTGGCCAATGCTGGAAATCTTGGCCCAGCTTTCCTTCTGCGGAGGTTCCTCAGAGTTCAGGGCTGCTTCATAGTCGCTGAAACTCAAATGTTTTTTTCACGAACGAGCTTTGGATACTCTTGGCCTCTTGACATCCTCTTTTTTTAGAGGTTTAACGGAGTATATCTTTGACCTGAGTCCGATGAGCTCTAGGATGGGGATGCCTCCCATTTCGGCTTTCATTTTTCCCAACACTTGTTAGTTGGTGTAGGAGAAAAGGGGACGACTCAACGGGTGGTTGCTCGTGTCAAAATGGACTTTGTCTACTGGCATGTTTCGATATATGTACTCAATTTCTATCTCATAGCAGAGGCTGTCGGTGCCGGCAAAAAGCAGTTTGGCGCAGTCTTCGTCCTTCAACCGAATGTACTCGTAGTGAAATTAGAAAACGAAAAGTTTGGACAGTTCCAGTATGGTAAATCCAGAGTAGGTCGGAAGATCGTGCAGTGCACTTCAAACGCGGTGGTTTAGTTAGGATCTTGAAGAATTCGGCGTGCAGTTGTGAGGTGTATTTCAGCGCCGTTTTCGTGTTGGTGCTTAGCTTCATACGGAGGAGACTTTGCATATTCTCCGTGCTTTTTCCAGAAACTGCATTATTCAGTAATTTGGAGTAGTCTTTAGTGAAAAGAGCGGTCGCTTCTTGCCTTTTTGTGGTGTTGAACTCGACTTAAGACTTCATCCACGGTCTTTGGTTAAAAGCTAAAGCCGCTTCCACACTGGACCCCGAACGCGTTGTTCGGGGTCCAGGCCTTGACATGAACCCACAGGCAAAACCCGACACCCTTCCTTCCTTTACCCCCTTCCACACTGAACTCCGACATCGCATCCAGGTCCGGACTTTAGTCTTTCGCTCGCTACGACATATTCGGTGCTATAGCTGTTCCTTTCTCGCCTCCCTCTCCCGTTCCCTCCTCCTGCTTTCCCGTTATCGCGCTATTGCTTATCAGCACTCCAACCGTCAAAACGTTTCCCTAAAGCGTGGGTCTGCGTTCCGACCCATTCCACACTGAAACACGGGGTCGGGATCAGCATCTCAAGTCCCAACCTCGAGCAGGACTTGAAAGTCAGGGTTGGGTCTGGACCCAAGTCAGAGTCGAGTGTGGAAAGGTCAGCCTAGGGTCCGGGATGGGCCCGGGCTGGGTCCGAACTTTTTCCCCAGTGTGGAAGGAGTACAAGACTCTTCAGATAGGCCGAAATACTAGTCAGTGCCGGTAGTAGAATTACAAGTTCCTGTAGTGAAGGGTGTACAGAAGGTTCGGGACGAGTTTGAGGTTGGAGAAGGACTTGACCTTGTGGTTTCAATCCTCCACCAGATTCAGAGAATAAGGGGAAATCACCTTCTTTCTGATGTCGATCTCCAGAGCTAGTGGATAATCGTTGTGCATGTTATGCAACTCTTTGGGGTACTCAAGATCGACTTCCAGTATATATCCCACGTCAGCATCATCCAAAATTTTAATCTCCTCCCTGGTTAAGTAACAGAACTTGTCGTAGGAAAGATGAACGCACATGGCCAAACTGTAGAGGTTGTTCATATCCCAGTCCATTATGTATTGTATAGGGAGGGTTTGCTAGAGACATAAAGAGGCAGGTATTTGTTATTGGCTTTCGAATGCCTCTTTCCGATGAACTAAATGCCACCTCTGGTACCAGAAAATTTGCAATTGTGCTTTCCGGCAGGTGTGAATACCTCCAACTTGGGCTCCTGCATCCTAAGGAGAGCTGCCCAGTGGAGATGTAAAAGCAGGGGTCCTGCTTGTTGTTTTTGAAGTACAATTTTCGGAAATCGTCAAAGATGTCGGCATACAGGAAAACGTCGGGCATTTAGTATATCTCGTGGTATGTATGGAATACATTTGAATTCATCCTCAGCCAGAGGTTAAGCACCCGCTCATACTCTTCTACTGCCAACATCCCGTCATTCAACCGGGAGTAGAACGAGTCTCTTGATGGTATCTCTTCCTCGTTAACATGTGTTAACAAGTCCAGCTGGGCAGCCTTTTCCCGGGTGGTTTCCTCTGTAAACTATGCAAGTTTCAATTCAGAGTCAAATGCTGCCTCGAGGATTGGGAAGCCGCTATTGCAGTTCCAGCACTTTACGAGAGTATCCAGAGAAGCGTTTAAGAAGTTAACATCTACTATACCCTGAAACCCGTGCACTGCACGTACTAGAAGGTACATGTCGTACCCTTCTAGGCTGTGGAACACAATGGGAATGGTTTTCTGTTCTCGAGCAGTTAGGTTACAGTTTGAAAAGCCAGCTACTCTTTATTTTTCGCTGATGTGGAAATGATCCCTCATATTGTCGACGAGCCGTACTTTAGATTCCCCGTTGTTATTTGCTTTCTGGTAACAATTTTCGAAGGCTTTCCAGGAATAATGACAAACGCAGGCAATCTTAAAATAGTTTTTATTGAATGGGGTAAGGTGGAGGGGTTTTGCATTTTTCAGCAGATTCGCGTAGGGCTTCCTCTTCTCCATACATTTATAAAATACTTCGACCGCATCTTCTCCCAAGTGGTCTTTGTGACGTATAATCTTTCCATCTTGTCCCACCAGGACATAGCCGAAACTGCAAGGAAGGTGTTGATGGATTTCTGTAGTTGAACTTGTCGAAGCATCGTGTTGAGTGTTTTGGGCGGGGTGAAGGAGGCATTCAAAATAGGCGTATATGATGTGGCGGAAGGGGTTTAAAGTGCTAGAATGTGACAGAGTTATCTCCTGTCTTCTTCAATCTAAGAGCTTGAATGGGGTTAATTTTGACGCATTCTTTCCTATGGGTCAGGAGCATCCATTCTCTTCTGAAACCAGTGAAACAGTTACTACAATAGAACTCGGCACTTGGAAAAGCAGCTATGACAGTAATGCCGCAGTAATGAGTATTTAAGATTTCTGAATCATCATTTTCGTCGTCGTACAGATACAGAAGCTCGATCGGTAACCCGTCCAAGTTATTAAAGACACGGAGCGGCTATAACCAATGATGTTGATTGATAGATCTTTCACTTTTCAAACGTGTCAACTTCAGAGATGCTAGTAGGGTAGGACAGCGTGGAAGTATCTAGCATATGCTCAAACTCGCGGTAATATTCCGGGTCGACGTTGTCCAACTGCAAAGCGGCAGCTAGTACGGAACAAAGAAAGAATTTTGATCATTTAAATTTTGAACGTTCACCACCGCTTTCTTCTTGCAAGCGAGCACTATTGGAAGCGGGATATACGATGTTACTCTCTGCGGCTTATACCTCGACACTCTGATTAGTAGATTATGGATGCGAGACATAACCCAGCTGCTGCCCTGCTCGGTGAAAGCAACGATGGATCCTTGGATTTTCGCAAAGGCCAGGTCCAGCAGAGCGGGTATGTCGTTGGAATTATGTATTTCAGAATTTCTCGCCCAGAATCCCGCTTAAATGAATACCTCGTCCCTAGCAAACTCTATACCAAAGCTGATCTGGGCTTTACAGTTCACCACCTGGTGTAAAGAAACTTCAAGTATCGCTTGTAGTGCCACGCGTATAGATAGGCAGAATTGAAATGGATTGCCGAAGACGTATTCCACCACTCGAGGCATCTTGTATTGCCTGTGGCCCTTCATCCTTCATCTCAAGATGGGGTGATTGACTTCTGAGAAAATCAGGTAGCTTGCCATGGAAGCAAGTACATTCTTCCGCATTAAATGCATGATGGAACCGTAGGTGTTCCCACAGCTCGGCTTGCGATGTGAAAATGCTAGTGTAGTACACACAGGTGAAAGTTTTCTTTTCCATTCTGTAATTATAAAATATTTATCCTTTTTTAATAATGAGGAAGAAAAAAAGACAAGTTAAACCATGGTTTGTTAAGTAACATTTTTGTTAAGTTTCTCTTTAGTTTTGTGAATATTCTCGTACACCCAAGTTCTAAGGCAGTCCAGTTTGTCTCCGTTACCTTCGGTCACCTTTTCGCAAGATGGGTAACAGGGGTAAGCCGTGTGCATAGAATTGGGATAATTGAACGTAGTCATGTATATAGGTTTTTGCTCGTCAAACTCGATATCTACGTTTTACAGATATAGCCTACCGTTTAAGATTTTTCAACAGTTTTTGAGTTTCCTGGTCGCTGGCGAAATCCTACCTTTATATTTTGATTTTTCGTCCGATATGGGAGTCCCGAACCCATTAAATCTTGAAACTGCGTGGAAGGAGAAAAGGAAAACTTAGCGCCGTTAAAGGCTTGCAGCTGCCATTTAAGCTGCTGCTCACTTAGAACCCACAACCTATAGTGGTGTCCTTTATTTTAGACAGAACACTACAATGGCGACGATGTAAGGGATTTAATTTAAGTTTAATGTAAACCTAATAAGTAACCGTTGCTTAATTTTATTTGTTTTAAGCCCGTGCTTGGAATGGGTAAGAACAAAAGCAATTGGTCTTCAAAACTTAAACTTTTGAGCTAATTAGTAAGGAAAAAGTACCTCGTATGCTGAAGAAGAGCTGCTATGAGTAAACTGGCTCCTGGAGCATCTGGGGCTGGTTCCTCATGGTAGTGAAGACTGGAAATTGCCGTAGAACCAGGGACTGCAGACTTGGTGACGTGGTTAGTCCAGCGTTGGTACAGGTCAGAAGTACTTTTTCCATCTTCCACAAGGATAGGCAATGTCGGCACTGGCATGGGGATTTAGTGCAGGGACTAGCTTGTTTGGGGGAAATTAGCAGTGCTGAGTTTAAGTTGGTGTGTTGAGTAGCCAATATTGAAACGTTTAAAGCCTCAGTAACGTTTAATGAAAATTGCTTTAATGCAGAAGTTAGCCTAACGTTTGAACGTGGTGATAACGTTTAGAAGGATAACATATTTCAGAGTACAGGAAATTGAGTTGATAAACCTGTTAGAAGTGGTGTTAACTAGCTTGTGTTTAAAAGCTAAGGTTGATAAAATTGTTTAAATTACATTAAATGCTTTTGCAAGTGTGCAAGTTATGCATGTGGTTTGCCTATAATTTTGAAAAAAAAATTAGCCTGTAAAATGTTGGCCATCAAGTGGTTGTGAGGAAATTTCTAAAAGCATAGTAGCGCATGCTATACGAATTTATTCCACAGACCTTAGACGACCAGTTGAAGTGTAATTTCATGTAGTTTTTTAAAGCTTGTATACTGTGCCTTATAAAATAAGGGGGTTGCATAGCAAATTTTAATGCTGGTCATAACTACTGCACGAGAGTGTTCCGGTCTGTGTGAGTACTAGGCGTTGCCACTGGTAGTGGAACCGGTTGGGCTAAATTGTGTCAAATAGGTTATTTATTAATTATTGTTTACGACGATAATTAAGTGTGACCTAGCCGGTCACGCATGGGAATTTGATATCCTATGTTAAAAGAAACTGTATTAACTTGTAGGAGAACAAGCAAGAGCAGTAATTCTTGGCAAAATTAAAATTCTTCAAATTTAAAGAACTAGTTTAACTTAAAGTGGGGAGAGACCATTTAAATGTAAATTCGGTTAGCCTAGTTTAAAGTTTCTAGTTTGAGTAGACCTTCTTTTTGTTGCTGGGCCTATCCGGCTAAATTTAAGAATTGTAAGGCGTGTTCTTACGCACTTGGTTTTTGATTAAATTAAGTATAGGGCGCTGGTGTTTGTTATTCCTACAGTTGTGATAACACCTCCAGCTATGCCTCCAGGTATTCAAGGTCGAAAGTTAGAGGAATTTGATTCAGGTGTAGAAACCTGGCCTGTTTATTTTGAACGGGTCGAATTGTATTTCTCGGCTTTTGACGTGCCTGATGATAAGAAAGTAGCATTGCTGTTAACAAGCATAGGTGCTAAAACGTATAGTTCATAACGAAACCTGTGTGCATCTAATGCTCCAGCAACTAAAACCTTAGTCCAAATTAACACGCTGTTGACAGGTAACTTATGTCCTGTACCTAACTATCTTTGTGAAAGAGTCCAGTTCCATAGGAGAGAGCAGAATGCTAACGAATCAATTGTGGACTACATAACTGAATTAAAGAGGCTTACCCTCTATTGTAGTTATGGTCCAGCCGATGGAACTCAGCTGGAGACAATGCTCAGGGATAGATTTGTTGCTGGAATTCGCAACTCCGACACTTTGAAATCTCTGTTGGCATTGGATCCAGCTACAGTTACATTTGATTCGGCCTGCAAGTTTGCCCTCTCTCAGGAATTGGCTGAGAAAAATGTAGGTCATTTTCAGGGGGCAACTGCTCATTCAGTGCAGTTTAAACGTCCATTTAAAAATAAAAGTAAGTCTAACAATGACAATTTGTGCTTCTGTTGTGGTAAACCATCTCATGTGAAAGCTGTGTGCAGGTTTAGGAAGCATAAGTGCTCCGCCTGCGGGAATGTTGGGCACCTAAGTCGAGTGTGCAGGTCTAGCAAGCCTGCGCCGACGCCCTATTCTCATAAACCCAAAACGGTCAAAACAGCTGGTAAAAAGAAGAATCATAAGTATTCTGGTAGGAAAGCACTTAATGTTGAAGAATCATCAAATTATGATTCAGACGACACTGAATGTAGTTCGGATGAAGCAAGCCCTGATTCTGTCGAAATTTATTCTCTTGCTACTGATAGGCGAAGCAAACAGTGGACGATTCGTGTTCAGTTAAATGGCCATGAACTTCCATTATTAGTTGATTCGGGTGCAGATTCAACTCTTATTCCAGTTAGCTGGTACACTAAATATTTTAGCAATGTCAAGTTAAACCCAACTAGAATTACGTTGAGGGCTGCTGGTGGAGTAGTTTACAAGCCTTTGGGTATTGTGAGGCTCAACGTGAAACTTAATGACAAAACGTTTATTATCAGCAATTGTAAGCCCTGATAGTTTTTCACCATTATTTGGGCGGAGCTGGATGCGGAGTCTTGAATTGGACCGAAATCAGTTCTATGCTGAACCTGTTCATGAGGTAGACATATTAGAAGAAAAATAATAGAAGATGTTTATTTTGTCTCGGACGAGGAGGTGTTCAAGAGATTCCCTAAGCTATTTTCGCCAGGTTTGGGGAACTCAAAGATTTTAAGGCCAAAATAACTTTGAAAAAAGATGCAGTACCAAAATACTGCAAAGCCAGACCGGTACCCCTAGCTGTAAGGGCGAAGGTCGAGGCTGAAATCGACAGACTTGTTCAGGAGGGTGTTCTTAAGCCTGTGGATAGCAGTGCGTGGGCGACGCCCATGGTCTTGGTTTTTAAGCCTTCAGGAGACGTCCGGATCGTGGGGGATTTCTCAGGCACTGTAAATCCGCAAATGGATATAGAATACCACCCGGTTCCAAGGGCTGAAGATTTATTTTCGAAATTAGCAGGGTGTGATACCTTTTCGATTATTGACCTTCCGGATGCTTTTCTGCAGGTTGAGCTTGACAAGGATTCAAAGGCCCCGTTAACTATAAATACTTGTAAAGGCCTGTTTCAGTTTCAGAAACTCCCTTTTGGTCTGGCAAGTGCTCCTGGCATTTTCCAGAAGCGTATGGAATGTGTCCTTAGGGATATCCCTAGGGCTGACCCATTTTTTGATGACATTCTAGCTGCTGGAAAGGGCCAGGACCACGTTAAGACCTTATTCCAAGTTTTAGAAGCATTGCAGGAAAACGGTTTGAAATTAAAGAAGAACAAATGCCAACTCCGCAGAGACAGTATAAAATATCTGGTATTCAAAATAGATAAGAATGGGGTCTCAAACCTGCCTAACGTTCTGGATGCTATAACGCTAGCACCTGAGCCTACTAACATTCAAGAGTTAAAGTCTTTTTTGGGCTTTATTAACCAGTATGGAAAATTTGTACCACATTTGGCGAGCATACTGGCTTCATTGAACAAGTTGCTTTCTCCAAAGAACGCCTGGAAATGGAGTAAGGAATGCTCAGATACTGTCCGGAAGGCTAAGGCTGCGTTTCTAGATTCTAAAGTGCTGGCACACTATGACCCTAAGCTGCCTATCAAGCTTATTTGTGATGCGAGTGCCTTAGGGGACGGAGCACAAATAGTTCATACCTATCCAAATGGCAGATAGACCTATCGCTTTTATCTCTAGGGCACTGTCAAAGGCAGAGATGGGTTATTGCCCAATTTGACAAAGAGGCTTTATCGATAGTTTTTGGGGTTAAACGCTTCCACCAGTATTTGTTTGGGAGGACGTTTATACTGCAAACTGATCAGAAGGCATTGCTGTGGGTGATCGGGAGCAAGGTGTCAATTCCAGCCATGGCAACCGCACATATCCAGCGGTGGGCAATTTATTTAAATGGCTATGACTTCGAACTCCAGCACATCCCCGGCAAGGAAAACTTAACAGCTGATTTTTTATCTCGTATGTCTACGCCATATGAACCCCCTTCCAAGCGAGCTCCTGGTTGGAGAGTTATGAATTTGGAAACCATTGAGTCACTTCCAATCTTAGCTGACCAACTAGAATATCACACCATGAAAGATAAGCTGCTGGCAACAGTTTATCGATATACTAGAGATGGTTGGCCGGATAAGGTTGAAAGCGAGGATTTGAAACCTTATTTTTCTCGTAGACATGAGTTATCTCTTGATAGTAATGTAATATTTTGGGGGTACGTCTTGTAATTCCTGAAATATTGTGCAAACAAGTGCTTGAGGAACTTCATTTGGGCCATTGCAGGGTCGTGCGTATAAAAGCTCTTGCTCGTTCCCGTGTATGGTGGCCTAAAATTGATAGTGATTTGGAAAGTTTGGTTAACAAATGCATGGCTTGTCAGGTGAACCGTGATGTTGGTGCTAAGGCCAAGAAACATGTTTGGGAACGACCTGCATTGGTGTGGGACAGAATCCACCTTGACTTTGCAGGGCCGTTTCATGGAAAAACGTACATGGTATTGTTGGATGCACATTCTAAATTCCCATTTGTTTATGACATGAAAACAACAACGAGTGGTGCTGTTATACGCATTTTGCGTGATTTGTTTTCAACCTATGGTTACCGTAAGGTACTGGTTAGTGACAATGGACCACAGCTAAAAAGTAATGAGTTTGGAAATTATTTAAAACAATGTGGAATTCGGCATGTAACATCCATTCCGTATTTGCCAGTCCGAAATGGGGCTGCTGAAAACCTAGTACGGTTGTTAAAACGCAGTTTAAAAGCGAGCCTAACTCAAGGTTTAAGCCTAGAAATAGCACTGACTAATTTCCTCCTACAAGCTAGAATATCCCTCATTGCACTACAGGTGTAACTCCGTCAAAAGCTTTCCTAAAAAGACACGTGCGTACACGTTTAACTCTTATGATACCAAGTGTTGCCGATAAAACTGCTCTAAGGCAAGACCGTCAGCTAAAACCAACAGCTAATTTATGCGACCGCACTTACCAGTTAAACGATAATTTTTTTTGTGCAGGTGCGAGGCAAAATGCGGCCTAAAACTGGTTGCCGGGCCTAGTTGCGAAAGTGCTTAGTCCGTATGAATATGAAATAAGGGTAAAAAACGGTGTTCTTCTCCGGAAATCCTGGTCGCAATTACGCATGCGTGTAGCCGAAGATTCGTTGCTTGATTTGCCGGTGTCCAATGGGCAATCGGGTATGCAAATGTGGAACAGTAATCCAATCTTTCGTGCGCCGTCGGGAAGTGAAGCTGTGGCCTCTCGGCATGGTCCAACACAGGCCGTGCAGTCGACTTGTCGTCGAAGTTTTGTTTTGCCCCAGCTTACACCACCAAAGGTCCGAAGTTCTCCCGTCGAAATGCATGTTTTTAATAAAGAATCTCCCATTAAAGTTAGTGAGGATTTCCCACCCTTGTTGTCGCCTCCGAGTGAGTCTATACGGAAAACTCCACTAAAATTATCATCGGTTGCTGGTGACGTTGGAAAGCTCCCTGTGTCAGTGCGGTGTCATCATCGTGTGCTGTTGCTCGGCCATCGCCGAGTGTAGTTGAACTGCCTTCGTCTGCGCCAATAGGTGTTGCCCGGCCCTCGCCGAGCGTAGTTGCTATACCGTTGCAAAAACCGCCGGTTTCACGGCAAGAAATTGGGACATCTGCTAGGAGGTCTCGCCGAAAAGTAGTTCTTCCCAAACGTTTTCGGCAGTGAGGTTGTTGTGGTTTTGGGGGTAGCCAAATTTTGGGAATGTTTTTTTCCGCTTGTTTTGGTGTGTTTGTTTTTGCATTTTTGTGGTAACAACGTTGTTTATTAATTTTGTTATTGGAACAAGTGGGTTAGATGATTGATACTTTTCTCCTTTTTCAGCTTTTTGATTAGAAAACTGTTGAATATTAAGAAGGGGGGAAATAGTAAGTATTAAATTTAGGGATATTAATATTCTAATATAGTTATATTAAAAATTGCACTCTCCGATTATAGTCAGGTCTTGTATATATTGTATATAGAGGTTGGCATGAAATGCTTCTTGTTGTATATTGTATAGTTTAATAGTAATTAATTATACTGACTTATAATCTATTGGGGGTGATTGTAGTGTACGATTACAGTGATCCTAGATACTGCTAAGCAGTCTTTGGTCAACTGTCATCTCGTAACTAAATTAGCTTATAGGTATTAACCAATCACTGCTGTAACTGGAGTGACATCACTTCCCATGATGCACTCCACCTAGAGTTATATAAAGGCTTGCAGCTGCCATTTAAGCTGCTGCTCACTTAGAACCCTCAACCTGTAGTGGTGTCCTTTATTTTAGACACAGAACATTACAGAACTATTAGTCGGTGCGATTAACTTGGCTAATAGGATTGACCTTGGCGGCCTTTCCTTGGTTAAATGATATCACTACCTTCAACGGCCGATCGTTTTGGGAAACTTGGTGGGTTTTTCTACCAGTTTTGGTTTTGGGTGGATACAAATAACTATGACTGGCACGGGTTGTCAGCGCGACACATTTTAAAATTAACCTGGTCAGTTCCGGGCACAAATAACTTTAACTACACATTTTTGCCATCACGGCACAAGTTAAAATCAAACCCTCTGTTGGGTTAACAAATAACATAGACTAATACTACGGATTATACAGCCTGTTACTGCTGTAAGTTAATGTATGTTATTTGGTTATTGTTATAGATTCATACGATTGGGTGCTTTACGAATTTGTTTGCCGTGACCTAAGATTTCTGTTGGCATTTCAGTTTCAGTCTCGGTTTCACATTCCAAGACTGGAGACTTTATTGCTTTGTGTTTCTTACGATGTTTCTCGGTTGGCATCGGTGTACATGCGGATGCTATGAGCAACTGATCATTTTCTGATTCGCTAATATGCCACTCGGGCACACTAGTATCTTGAACCAAAACGTTTGGGATTACACCGGAACAGCTCGGCTTTGCACCAGAAGTGCTTTCCAACTGATCTGTTGTGGTTGTTTTGGTGATACACGACTCTGCGACTGACAACTGGTGGGCGTTGATTGGTCAGTTTTATGGTCGGATGATTACAAACATTGACTTTGCTGAAACTGCCTGAGGAGTCAACATAGCTGGCAATCGTGAACCAATCGATTGTCAGCTTCTATTTTTCTTAGGCCTCGTGATTCGCCTGTGCATGCATGTTACAAACAGAAGAACGCTTAGGATTTGAAATCGGACATTGTCGCTCATTAGCTGACTCATTATGCATTACGGAATTTTATGAATTTTGTGCTGGCTTAGGCAATGGTGCGCTAGAATTTACCGCGTCATGAATATTATCTGCCAGAACTCTCTCGTAAGTACTCTCAGTGTTTTCGTACTATAGAATTATCCTCAGTTAGGACATTGTGTATTTCATGTGAAAGGACTTCGTTAATCACTTCCGCTCGCCACAGTTTATCGGACGTGCGGCTGAAGTTGCAATACCATACGGGCGTGTTTAATAGGTATTTGTGCAACGTTTTATTTTGTGAACTTTGAACTTGTTTATGCTAACGTTCTTTAGTTTTTGCAACCAGGTCAGGTAGCAACAAATCTAGACGTGATTTAAGCTCACGATTAAAGCAAAGCTTAGCTGCTGTCGCTTATGTAGTAGCACTGAATGTAATTCGGGATGATTCAATGTAAGCATTAATACTATTTTTCATATTTAGCCCATCGCATCTTGCAGCCTTATAGATTTCTTAAAGTTTTTGACAAACACCTCGGCGAGCCAATTGACCCAGGGGGAAAAGGCAGGCCTGGTCAGGTGTCAGATGCCTTTGGATTTAAGCCAATTTTGGAATAGACTAGACATCCATTGCGGTCCATTGTGTGCAACAAAAACGTTCATCAAGCCGTATTCGGCAATGTGGGTATTTACAATATCTATTATTTTCTCTGAAGTTGTTGCTTTCATGTTGTGGACAAAAGAATTTTGCTGTATGCATCCACTAAGATTAAAAACATGTAGTTATCCATGGGGTCGCAAAAATCCGCATGAAATCTGTCATTTGCTTTTAGGGGTAGTCCCATGTGTGTTTGGGACCTGATAACCGATTTTCTTAAAATTCTTGGCAATTTGCGCTAGATTTTACTTTCTTTTCCATAGCTGCGTCCATTGACGGCCACCAGATTTTCGCACGTGCGATACCTTTTAATTTGACAATTCCCAAGTGAGAACTGTGCAGATCTTTCAATATTTGTCTCTGTGAGGCTGCAGGAACGATCACTCTGTAGCCCCAAAATAATGTATCAGACTCAACAATGATCTCTGTACACCTAATAAAGTATGGAATAAGATCTTGATCATCACAGTGACTAGGCCAGCCGTGCTTAACATATCTGAATACTTTACACAAAATGGGATCCTTACGAATTTCAGCAACAAGGGTTTCATTCAAAATGGAGAGGTTAGAAATTGTTTCCAATGCCAGTATGTTATATTGCTCCTCTAATTGCTCAAATTCCTCAATGTTGGGGAGGGGGAGACGTGCAAGACATCAGCAGTAACGTTTTGATTCCAGGAATGTGCTGAAAATCGTAAAAATAGTCGTTCAACATACCTGCCCAACGCTGAACTCCAGCTGCAGCCATCTGAGGTAACCCTTCTTTGGACTATAGATCCAGAGCAGGGCTTTCTAGTCTGATTGTAAAATAAACTTTTGACCACAGCCGTAATCGTGAAAATGTTTGACACCCCAAGCCACACTTAACGCCTCACGATCAAAATGGCTGTACACCTGTTCCGCTTTAGTGAGTTTTCTAGAGGCGAATGCAATTGGTCTAGACTCACCGTTTGGCATAACATGCATAAACTACAACTCACCGCATAGGGGGATGCATCGCAGACTAATTTTAGCTTTTTCTTTGAGTCGTATGAACCAGTACGTTTGAGTTAACGAAAAGTTGTTTTACTTTCTCTACAGACTGATCACAGTCTTTCCTCCAGACCCATTTAACTTTGGGGCTCAACAGCCGTGTGACAGGGGAAAGAATGTGATCCAAGTTGGGGAGTATTTTGAATAATAATTCACAAAACCCAAAAAGCCTTGTAGCTCCAGTATATTAGTGGGGTTTGTAGTTTAGTTATTGCTTCGATCACCTCAGGTAGCGTATGTACACCCTCAGCGTTGATCATGTGCCCAAAATATTTACGTTCAGGGCGTGGCAGGTTGCATTTCTCAATACCAAGTTTGGCACCTGCATCTTGAAGTTACTGCACTTCATCATGTTGATCACCTTTGCCACTGACTAAAATGTCATCATAGAACAGCAGACAATTAGGGATTTTGTTGGTAATTTGCGTCATGACACGCTGAAAAATCCCAGGACTTCAGGCTAAGCCTAGGGGCACACGTAGCCACCTAAGAAGTCCTAGTGGGGTATTTATTGTTAAAGCAGCTTGAGACTCCTTATCCAATTCAATTTGCAGGAAAGCATCCTTGAGATCAATTAGACTAAAGGTATTACTCCCTGTTAATTCGCTGAATAACTCTGCGGCTGTGGGAACAAGGTAATGGTCAAACCTCGAGTTGAGGATTAAAGGTGGTTTTGTAATCCCCAATCACCCTGATCTCTTCATCTCCTTTATGCACAATCATTATCTGGGTCGCCCATTAGGATGTTTCCACAGTCTCCAGGATACCAAGTCCAACAAGGCGCATTATTTCCTGGTTCACTCGCTCTTTTAAAGCCAGGGGGACGGGATGTACATGACGATAAACTGGTTTTGCGTCTGCTTTAAGTTGAATTTTGGCTTATAGGGTTTGAATTTTTCAAAACCAGGACCAAAAAGTTCTGGAAAACCTAGAACAATATCCTCAGTGTTAACTTTAACTTTTTCGACTGATTTAACTCTAGTTTGAAGAATGTAGTATGGATCATGGTTAATTCTGAAAGCTGATAGCCAGACTTTTCCAAATAGAGCTAATTTGTACTGTTTCGAGACCATAGTGTCTAGGTACTTGGTTGGCCATAATAAGTAACTTCCAAGTTTTCCATGTACATGGACCTCTTCTCTCCCTCAGTGTACAAGTGACTCGAGTAAGGACTGATTTGCAATGTCACATTAGAAAAGTATTTATTATACCAGTCTATGGAGATGACGGTTCCATCTGCTCCGGAATCGAATTCCATAACTAACTCACCGCCATTCAGCAGGACTGTGATAGGTCATTTTCAAATTCGCATATTATTTACAACAACTCTATGAATTGCAAGTTGATTTGAACCTTGTTCGTCATTGGAGCTCATTCCCACAGTGTTATTTTTCAAACAATAGTCGTCGCCGGATTTAGAGTGTTACTAAACCTGTTATTGATTTCACTCCCCTCACTTTCTTACTCACTATCGAGCTTTTGTTTAAGTTGGTTTACCTTTTTGCGATAACTGTATTTATTCTTCGATATAACTTTAGGAGTACGACTCTCAACTGGTTTAGAGCCAGTTTTTGATGGATTAGAGGTAGTGCTACTTTTTTATACAGACTATCGGGTGTCCCTGGGTATGGCAACAGCCACAGATGTAATCCTTGTATTTACACCTTGTTTTTATATGGCCGGAACGACCGCAGCAAAAACAAGTGATATCAGAAGCTGATTCGGGTCTAAATTTGGGTGTGCTAATCCGTTGTGAAACCAGGTTTACCGATTTTAAATTTGAACGAATTTCTACTTGTTCAGCCTCGGCTCATTCAAGGGACAATGCGAGAGAAACTGTTTCCTTTATAAATCTAAAGTTTTCTTAAGTAATTCCATTTGAATTCTCTCGGAACGAATGCCGCCTATTAGGCGGTCCCTAATCACCTCACAATTAATACTCTTGATCTTCTTAAAGTTGCAATGCTTCGTAAGTGTTTTTAAGGCTGAAACGTATTCATT